>JAAAKG020139721.1:0-12284 GCA_010014905.2 Druon quercuslanigerum | reverse complement strand
CCTATAGTTAAACATAAAATATGTTAATCCTGAACATTTAGATTTTACGTTTGAACATCCATTTTTCTCCGTGTAGTATAAATTTTTTTTTTAATTCGACTTTTTATCTTGAAAACGCAACTCTTTGAAAATTCATCTATTTTGTTTAAATTTAATTCGTTTATTGCAAATTCCACCTTTATGTTGAAAATGTATTCAAATGAATTCAGTATGGTGCCTATACTTTACTGTAATTGAAAAGAATTCATCCCCCTGTTATTAACCTATTTTCGTTTTATTTTATTTTTTATCAAACTAAATCGAAGAAAAAACGTTGACCTAAAAAGTTATAGCGTGATGTTTAGTTTTTGAACGGTCTCTTACCTATCTGAAACTAAATTCTGGGCGTTAATGTGAAAGAATAAAAACTTGAATTATTTTAATGAGAAATTTACTCTTCTGGAACAGATAGTTCGTTCTCACGCAATCGTAATTATGCCTTTTGATATAATCACAGCAATTTGATGCTTTGTTTCAAGTATCATAAGCAGTGAATTTAGCGAAGCTGTAATCAGTTGAATAATTTTCATAAAGCAAAATAAATTAGTGTAAGTGCACATTGAATATTTTTGTTAAATTTAACAAAACATGTTGTTAAATCCGGCAAATAATTTATGACCAATCTTTTGATGAATCGATCGATTAATTCTGAGCGTTGCAGTTATAGTTGTTTCAATATTGTTTTATTCATTTTTTATGTCTAAAGAGTGAAAAGCCCGTGGAATGTTTCTATCGAATTTCATGGAATATTGTTGAACCTCCATGATAAAAATTATATTCCTTGTTTAAAATATCTGATCCGAGAAAGCGGTCGTGTTTCATTGAAAAGGCGCAGCAAGTAGTCGATGATTTTCATTTGCAGAGCTACATGCGTCGCAACTGGCGTCAATTGGCGTGCATTCTCAATAATTCGCTATAACAGCTGTACTAGAATCTAGATTAATGCCTTCTAGAATATCTACGTTAATCAATTTCCTTGAAATCAACACAAATGTCTAATAAGTTCGGTATTAAATAATTTACTTTATCATAAGAGTTATATCCGATAGATTTTTTTAAATTCTAGTTTTCTCCTAACTAGTTTAATATTTGAGCAAGTTTTGTAGGTTTATCATATTACAGTTAATAATTTATAATAAAGATATGAACTAGCATACATATACAAAATGCCACTTAAGTCATTCTAATCCATCTCATTTTAGATTTTATCTAAAAAAATTACTTAATCTATAATGTATGAAATATCTTTGCCCTATTCCCCTCTTTTCCCACTATATTTAAGAAACTTCCGCTTTTCATGTTTTTTTTTACCTAAATTCTAACTAAATTAATAGAAACAAATAAAAAAATCCAAACCTTTTGTTTTACAAAATTGATTATTTTAAAATTATATAACTTGCTTAAAAATCAGCCTTTTTTTCTACAAAATTTTACTGTTATCTAACAAATTCATCTTTATGACTTGAAAATTCAAATGTTTCGTTAAGAATGTAACTATTTTTGTTTGCAATTTAACCTTTTTTGTTTCGAAATTTAGACCATTTGACTGAGAATTTAAGTATTATGTTAATAGTTCAAACTTTTTGTCAGAAATTCGTCTTTTTGGATAGAAAATCCATCTTTTCTAGTAAAAACTGCATCTTTTTTGGTTGTCAATTAATAATCGGGTTTCGTTGAAGATTCAACTATTTTAATAAAAATTAAATTTTTTTTTGGTTAAATATTCATAATTTTATATCGATATACATTTTTTTGGTTACAATCTTTTTTGACGATTTTCTCACTGAAAATGTAGCTTTTAAATTTTTAATTGAAAATTTATCTTTTTTTATTGTAAACTTCAACGATTGGGTTAGAAATTTTACTTTCTTGTTAAAAATTTGACGATTTGGATATAAAATCCATACGTTTTGGTAGAAAAGTCATCTTTCTTGGTTAGAAATTAAATTTTTCGTTGAATAATATTTTTTGGTCGACAATTAATAATCTGCTTTCATGGAAGATTCAACTATTTTGTTAAAAATTAATTTGGATATAAATTTAACTTTTTTATTCAAAATTCATTTTTTTTGTGTAGAAAAGTAAACTTTCTTGATTAAAAATAAACATTTTTGTCGAAAACTCGTATTTTTAAATAGAAAAATTCGTATTTTCTGGTTAAAAATTTCCGTGTTGGTTAAGAATTTAACTACTTTGATAAAAATTGATTTATTTGATTTGAAGAATAATAATTTTAGTTTGATATTCGTCTCTTTGGTTGAATTATTTTTCGGCCGAAAATTAATTCTTTAGCTAAAAATTTAACCATTACATTTTTAATTGAAAAATTAAAAAAAAAAAAATCATCTATTGATTAAAAATTTATGTATTTTTTAGTCATAATTCATATATTTTATTGCAGATTGATCCATTTCGTTAGAAATGTCATCTTTTTTGGTTAAAAATTAAATTGTTAAGTTGAAAATTAATAATCTGTTTTTGTTTGAGGATTTAACTATTTTGTTGACTGTTGATCTCTTTGGGAATTTGACTACTATTTTTCTGAAAATTAACGGTTTACGAACATTTAACTATTCCATTTTTTATTGAAAGGTTCTGAATTTAAAGAGTTTCATACTGAATTTAATATGGCACCTGCACTAATTTTTTTTCAATGAATGCCTGTTTACGTTTGAAATCCCCTGATTTGGGATCGAGGCCACTTCAAGCTATGCCCGAAACTGTTCCTATATCGGGAGTTGAGTGTATTTGTAATATTTATTTTTTTTTTAATTTGTCACTTTTTTTCGAAGAAATCAGTCTGTGACAGCCCTGCACATCGAGATTAGTTATTTAAAGTGTCTGTTCTTCATTGATGATTCGCGCAAAACATTGGATACTGAAAGATATGACTTGTCAGTAATATTCCAGGTCGAACTTTACCCTCTGATATTTTCGCTAAAAACATTCATATCTTCAATAGTTTTTTTCATACTTCCGTTTAACTTAATGGAAAGGAAAGTCTATCCAATATGTTCTATAAATAACTTTTCAAGGACGCTGCAGAAAGTCACTGTCAGCTTGTACCGTTGCATTTGCGTTCAGCAGTTACTGATTAAGGAGAATGGATATAATACTGTTCACGTGACCGGCTTTGATAAGATAAAGATAAAATTCTTACTTGCTTCAGATAGAATCGATGCTTCCGCATTAAGTGATGAATACTTTTCGAAATCCGTCGATTCAAATGTATTTTTGAAATATAAATAAATTTTCTGTGACGGTAACAAAAACTATAAAGGGTTAGAAATTTGGGACTAGGAATTGAGAGTAAAGGAGATGCAAAATAAATAATGGTCAGAAACAGAACGCTTCTTTTTTTTTAGAATGTCATTTCTTTTTATAAGTGCAGTTTGGAAAATATTGGAAATATTTGTAAATTTCCATCTCACTTGATAAGCTTATATAAAGCGACAAAAGTTTTTATAGAGTTATGGATCGAATTTGGTAGCAGTCTGATAAGAAAGAATGGAATGAATAATGACAGAAAGAGATACCTTTTTGAAAAAAGTACAAAATTGAGGTAAGTATAATTAGATAGCTCTGTTCAGCTGGCACCAACACAACGGAAAATTAAACTTTGTTATGTGCCATAATTTCGGGCACATTTTTTGGCTCTTTTATTTTTCTCAAAAATTAAATTTTATACCTAATTAATGGTTTTTTTTCAAATTTCTTAATTTATCCTGAATTCTTTTGAATTTCTGGGGAATTCTTACAAATTTCATCAAATTTTTTTGAATTTAAAAGAACATTTGTTACTTTTGGTTATTTTTCGTTTTATAATGTCACTTATTCTCTTTTTTTTAAAAGTAAATTGGACTGAGATACGACCCGGTGTACTCTGTTTATTTTTAACAATAATAATTTTTCGAGATCTTTGTTGTTCAATCTAGCCCTTCTCGAGTTCAATATGCTTCCTTCCGTGCTAAAGATGCTTCGAAAACTATCAGCCACAATTTTAGTAGTGAAAATGAACATTTAGTTGCAAAGAAATAAAATTGATTGCTTGTCATAAAAAAATGCTTGTGAACTACATTTCGAAAGTAACTAAAAAAGTAAAGGTTTCTATATTTACTGTCAAAGAAGAAAATGTAACTAGCTACCAATTTGTTATTTATTTAAAATTAAGTAACTTCGTTGCCCCTATTGTTACCAAAAAAAGAAACTAGTTATTGTAAATATTTAAAAGAAATAAATGACTTCCTATCTCTGAAATAAAATTCTTCACTAACTTTAATTTATTCATTTCGGCCCGATTCATGACAAATGTAATTCTCTCAATTTTTATCATATTTTTTTTCTTTACCAGAGTGACATTCATTTCCATCCATTTCTTATTTAAATCTATCTCATTCTGGCGACTTTAATTTTCTCTTTGATCTCTCATAGAATGTTTATATATATGTTTCCTTTTCTTGATTAAATCTATCCGATAAATAATTTTGTATTCAATTTTCTTCCTAATCTATTCAAGCTTCGTTCAGCTGGCACCTCCACAACTGAATATCTGTATTTTTTATATGCCATAATTTCGGGCTAATTGTGGCTTAATTTTAGACGGTAATGCCACCCAAAATTTTGATTTTTAAGAAAAATAAAAGAGCCTAAAAGTCAAATATCTGTATTTTTTATATGCCATAATTTCGGGCTAATTTTGGCTTAATTTTGGACGGTAATGCCACCCAAATTTTTATTTTTAAGAAAAATAAAAGAGACTAAAAGTCGGCATTACCGCCTAAAATTAGAGAACAAAGAGGAAATGATCGTCAGAATAAAATAGACTTAAATCAGAAATAGATAGAAATGAATATCACTCTGTTAAAGAAAAAAAATATAATAAAAATTGAAAGAATGACATTTGTTATATGCTAGTGAATTAAAAGGATTAAGACAAATAAGAAGAAATCAATAAAAATCCAAAAAATTCAAGGTGAAACTTTAACAAATTTTTTGAATTCAAAAAAATACAAAATATTTTACGGATTAAAAAAAATTTTAGAGTGGTTTTAAAAGAATTCAGAGGAAGCAAAAGAATTTGATAAAATGCATAAAAATTAAAGCTGACTTTAAAAGACTTTAGAATTCCTGTTGATTTCCAAATGAATTCAAATCTTATGAAAAAATTGTTATAATTCAAAATATTTCACTGTATTCAATAAAAGTAAAGTGAATTTAGGGAATTTAAGATACTTTGATAAAATTTACATGAATTTGAAAAAATAAAATGGAAAATTAAAAAAAAGTCAATTGAATTGAGTAAACTGGGAGTGAACAGAATTTAGAATTTAAAATTAAATTCGAAATGAGAAATTAGGAAAATTAGATGGAATTCGTAAATATTCAAGGAACAATTTTTTAAAATTGACTTGAAAACGACTCAAAAATATTTAAAAAATTCAATTTTGGCATAATTTAAAAAATGTCAAGGGTAATTAATAGAATTTGAAGAAATTCCTAAGAATTCAAGATGAGTTTAAAAGATTTCAGTGGGAATTAAAACAAATTTTGAATACATTCATAAGAATTTAGGGTGAATTAAAAATAATTTAAATTAACTGAAACCGATACATTCGATCAAATTTATACAAAATGAAGATAAATAAAACGTAAATCAAGTGAATAGAACAAAATTGATAAAATCCAAGAAAAATCCATTTAATTTAAGTAAATGAGAGTGAACAGAATTAGTGAATCAGAATCTAATAAAATTCATAAGAATTCAAGGTGAATCTAGAACTCTTTATAGTAAAAGAAAACAATTAAATATTCGAAGAGGATCCGTTCAGTTTAGTTGGTTTCAAGGGAATTTTAAAGAGTTTAGTGTGAATTAAAAAGAATACAGAGGAGTTTAAAGAATGCAATAAAATTGTGAAATCCTTCGATTTTCTCTTTCAATTCATGGAAATAAGTGACTAAAGTAATCTTTTTATTTTAAGAAGTGTCTATAGTGACTTTATCTTAAGAAGTGACTGAAAAATAATTTATGAAAATAAAGTGAATAAAAGTCACTTAAGTGACTGTGCGGCAGCCATGCATACATTTATAAATAGGTGTTAAATATTTTTCTTAGTTTTGTCTTTTTTGTCGTTTTTATGTTCTCCATACCTTGAAAATGCATACCTTTTCAGTTTTTGTGCATATATAATTATTCTCGATTATATTAACATCGTTGAAAATAAGCAATGGAATTTTTTAAACTAATTTTTAAGGCCAATATTATTTTTTTTGTTTTGTTTTACACTTTTCTATAATAAGTAACTTTTTTGTATTTGCTAATGGTATTTTGTAATTAGCGCATTGTACGCCAAATGTTTATAGAAAAATATAAAAAAAGATAATATTATTTTTTTCCTTTAAATTAGGTAAAAAAAATTTCATTAAATTATGTACAATTTTGGTAATGTAAAAGATGAGAATTCAATTGTTTCTTTCCACAACACTGCTCCGACTAAGGTTGCTTTTGCAATCACTTCAGGCGAAGAGCTTCACAAATACCAATTTATGGAATTCATTTTCAAAGCAGTCAGAAAATAAAAACAACGAAAAAATTACGAAACTCAAATAGGGGGTCTCTTAATCATATCCGATTTTTCATTTCTTTTAATTAATTGACTAAAAAGGTACAACTTACGCTAGCGTGCAGATTCATTTTTGGATTTTTTTTTCTTTTAAGGTAAATCGCCCTAATATATAGATTTGTTAAATACAACGTACGATAGTTACTTTTTTTTGCAAATGTAACAAAAAAAGTAATATTTTAAAATGATATCCAGCGAATTATATATAGTTTATACATAGTGTAAAGTTTTATATATAATATTCATTTGATTGCATTTGAAAAACAACGACACGTAATATATAAAATAAAAAATTAGTGTACGTGGAACAGAAGATCAAGATTGGTTATTTGAAATTTAACGGGTCCTCAGAAACCGCCCTGGAAATATGTCAAGTACAATCATCGACGTTCAAACATGAATTTTAAGTAGCTAATGTATCAGGAGAACGATGTGAAATCGTCAATCGTTTAGTCTTGACATAATTATAATTTCAGAGGGGTCATAAGGGGAGGGATAAAATAGAAAAATTGTATTCTGCCAGGTCATTGTACTGTCGATCGTATAGGTGCAATCGAAAGAGCTGCACTTGCACTTGGCGCAGTGGAGGTCGGTCAAGGCGCCATGCCGATCAATAGCTTAGCAACGCGGAACGGATAACGTACTACGTACGTTACGATGGTGACCTCTTCACTTACCAAGCAGATTCCATATTGTCTGTGACGTCAAATGAAACCTGTTGGGGAACGTCCACTAATTATGTGAGGATCATTTTGGACATTTTATACCCCCACCCCAACCCCGTTTCTTTCGTAAGATTCAATATTTTTTACTCAATACATCAATAATATGTCAATTATTTTCACTGTGAATGAGATGTTAAGGAAATTCAAGATATTTCAGGGGATTACATATTCATAATCGTCATCACATTTTAATCCAGTCTGATTAAGTTTCAAAAAAATCTGGACTTTGTTTGAAAACATAAGGACAACTGGATGTACGAAGAAAAGGGCAATAGTAAGCTGATTACCTCAAACTGAGGTAAACTCTCCGTGGTTGCAGGTCTGCAACGTGCTGCTTCTGGCGGAGTTTACCGGAGATATCTGCGTTCACCGCGGAAAGTTTACCTCTCTTTAAAGTACGCACTTCGCGTTTAGTCTACTTTACCAATTATTTGGAAAATTTCGTACCCTCCATTTTTTCTCTGAATGATCAACATGTATCACTTATTTGATAAGACTTTTAGAGATTTTTAAATGTTTGCAGTAGATTTTAATAGGATTTCGAATATTTCAAAAGATTTTCAAAACTTTTGCCGAATTTTAACGGATTTTTAAAAATTCAAAGTGGCTTTGCGAATTCAAAGAATTTGAAGAGATTTCAAAACATTCTAAAGTACATCAATGGATTTTAGTTGATTTTATAGGATTTCAAAAAGATTTCAATGGATCTCGTAATCTTTCGAAATTCTTCACGAGACTTCAAAAGTTTTAATAAATTTTAAGGTATTTTTATTTCATTTTGAAGATTTTAAGCGATTGAAAGCATTTCAAAAGATTTCACTAAATCTCACAAAATTTCAAGGGATTTTTCAGGGATCCTAATCGTTGTAAAAGAATTTCAAGATATTATGTACGAAAAACATGCTATTTATAGATTTCAATTAACTTTATAGGGAGTTCATAGATTTCAAGGGATCCCATAAAATTTCAAAATATGACAGGGAGTTTCAAGGATTTCAACTAATTTTAGGAGATTTTCATGGGATTTGGAAGGTTTTAAACAATTTCAAAGATATCCAAAGATTTCATGGAATTTCAAAGAATTGTAAGGGTATTCTATTATTTTAAAATAATTTAAAATTATTTCCAGGAAGCTTAATTGTTTTAATGAGATTTTATTTGATTATGTTTGTTATCCAAGGACTTGGTAGGATTTAAAGTTTATTTATTAAGAAAATTCATTTATTCATTTAAAAAATTAAAAGGGATTTACCAAACTGTCAAAAAATTCCCGGGATTTTGAGAGATACTGAAATATTTTCACGAATTTTAAAGGATATCAGGGGACTTCAATGGGATTTCGAAGATTTAAAGAGATTTGAAGGGATTTAAAGGGATTTGAAGAGATTTTATCAGATTTCATGAGATTTTTAAAGATTTCAAGATATACTGATATATTTTCATGAATTTTGAAGGATATCATGGGATTTTAATGAGATTTCAAAGCTTCAAAGGGATTCAAAGGGATTTTATTAAATTCCAAAATATTTCACGAGATTTTAAAAGATTTTCAGATTTTAAAGGATTTTAAAAGATTTTAAAACATTCCGAAGTATATCGACAGATTTGATCGGATTTCATAATATTTCAATAAATTTTAAAGGGATTTCAAGGGATCTCCTAATATTTCGAAATATTTAACGAAATTTTAAGTATTTGTACCGATTATGAAAGACTTTTTTGGAATTTTTAAGATATCGAATGATTACACAGATTTCATGAAATCTACAAGAATTTTAAGGGATTTCCGCAGTTTTTACAAAGTTTTAAGAGATTTGCAGTGATTAAAAATTTTTTTAAATGTGTTTTAACAGATTATCTACAATGTCCACGGAATTGACAGAATTTCAAGGAATATTCTCATCATTTATAAGATTTGAAGGAATTTGCTAAATTTAAAAGAAAATCGCGCGATTTTAAAGGATTGCAGAAATTTCATCAGGTTTCGATTAGCATACTTAAAACAAATAATTAGAAAGAGGTAACCGAAAAAAACCCTTGCGTAATTAATGGACGCTCTCTTACCCTTTCATTAGTTTCAGTGGCTTTCAGTGTGCAGAATTTTAAGTATGTCTCTCTATTTACAAACTTTTTTCGAAAAGAAATGGGATAAATGCCTCGTGGTTGTGTCGTAAGCAAAGATTGTCTGTATCCAGATACATTTTAGGTGACATAATCTCGAAGTTTTACATTTTGATCTAAATTATACTAATTAAGGATGTCATCATCAATAATCTTCACAGGTTGAAATGAAGACACGATAAAAATTGTCTTATCTGGTATATATACCATAACCACATCATTAATTTTGGTTTGAATAACCGTAGTTCCACGGCAAAAACAAAATGATGGTATACATAAAAAAAGATGATATCTTATTGGCGGTTGCGTTTGGTTATAATATTGACCACAAATAAAAATTTTTCATTTTTTTCATTATGATATCGGTTTCCAAATGATATCTGGGTACGGATTTTCCACGTTCAGGCGAAAAGCGTAAGATGACGTTCAAATTAATTTATTCAATGGGAAATCTCCTCGTAATCTTTGAATAACGCATTATATGCGCAATGACTAATACGTCAATTACAAATGTATCTTTGTGCGTGTAGATTCGTGGAATGTGTATGATATCTTTCGAGTGACTTGATTGAAGTTGAATTCTTATTATATTATAATTAAGCGATTTTAGGTCGTGACTCAATTTTTATTTTCACACTGTATGTGTGGCATTCATAGCTGGCCTAAAAGTAACGCAAGTATTAGGAAACGATCATCGAGAAACCTCAAGCTTTGTTTATAACAAAATTTTATAAAAACGATGAACAAATTTGATAAGTAGTTCACTACAATATTGACAATTGCACCCAAATACACAACTCTTATTGTAGTTATGAACTGTCTGTAGCGTTTCTGTCAAAGACTATAAGAAGTTCTAGTTAAAGTTACTAGACGCGTCGGTTAAAAATGTTCTAGTTATTTCAATCAGAAATTATGGTTAATGTGGCTGGAAAATTCTATTTAATTAGCCCTGGTTGATTGTTTTTGGTTAAAACTATTCTGATTAATATTTCTGCTAACAGAGTTATCGCGCGATTGTTCATCGGTTTCCAGAAATTTGTCTTTTGTCTCAAGTCTTGTTGCAAGATGTGTCAAGTGACGCTTTACCGTACATGCCAATTCTAGAACAATCGCGATTTGTTTAATGTAATTTCAGTTATATAGGAATAAATAATTATAGTGAACGTAAATTTAGTTGTGTTATAATAAAAAGCTGTACGTTATCTGCCTAAAATTACAGACAATAAACAAACAAAGTCAATGTTCAAGAATTTTAATATTGACAATTAATTATCTACAATCCGGACAAAATAGTCTTAACAAAGAGTTTCCGAAACAGAATACATCAAAAATATCAACAATTTGGGAGGCAACATTTTGGCGAAGCTGAATATTGTTGCTGCACTTTGTTTTCGGAAACTTTTGTTAGATTATTTTCTTTGGGACCACATCTGTGTAGTTCCATAGGGGATTAGGAAGAGTCAATGAAGGTAGAAAACTATAGGCATTTGACATCGAAAGTCAACTGCTACCAGAATATTTAGTTCAGCTGAACAGAACATCTGGTTAAGTTTACCAGAACATCTGGTTAAGTTTACCAGAATATCTGGTTATATTGACCAGAACTTCTTGTAAAATTTAACAGAAAATTGTCAACCAGAAACTTTTGATACTTTTAACCAGAATATATAGTAAGGCTATGTTTAACCTTTGATTCTAGTTGAATTAATCAGAATTTTTTGGACTGAATTTTAAGCTAAATAAAACTTACGGTTTCTCTGTTATTTAAGATTGTGCATTCTCGTAATTTTGTTCTTTAATCTGAAGGGAAATTGTGTACAGGAAACTGGTAAATAAAAATCGCAACATATGATACGCAAAAAATGTTTATAGACTTGCAAATAGATTAGCATATAGTGTCGACCGAATTGTAGGATTCTGAAGAAATTCTAGGTCTAGAGATGCTGATCGTTTTATATTTAATAAAAAATGCTGCATACCAATTGTATGCGTCTGCTTTACCTTCAAAAATTATTTGCAAAATACAATGTGCATTAACCATTTTAAAAAACTATTGCTATTATTAGTAAACTAATAATCAAGTTTCATATTGAGGGCGTTAATACGCGTAGCCTTATGAAGCGGCGAACAATTTTTCCAATTTATTAAGTTTAGATTAAGATTAAGTTTACCAGAACATCTGGTTAAGTTTACCAGAACACCTGGGTAAGTTTACCAGAACATCTGGTTAAGTTTGCCAGAACATCTGGTTAAGTTTACCAGAACATCTGGTTAAGTTTACTAGAATGTCTGGTTATATTGAACAGAACTTCTTGTAAAATTTAATAGAATATTGTCAACCAGAAACTTTTGATACTTTTAACCAGAATATATAGTAAGGCTATGTTTATCATTCGATTCTAGTTGAATTAATCAGAATTTTTTCGTGTGTATTTGAAGCTAAATAAAGCTTACGGTTTCTCTCTTATTTAAGATTGTTCATTCTCGTAATATTCTTCTTTAATTTGAAGGGAAATTGTCTACAGGAAGCTGGTAAATAAAAACCGTAACATAATATACCCATAAAATTTGTATAGACTTGCAAATAGATTAGCATATAGTGTCTCCCGAATTGTAGGATTCTGAAGAAATTCTAGGTCTAGGGATGCGGATCGATTTATTTTTAATAAAAAATGCTGCATACCAATCGTATGCGTCTCCTATAACTTCAAAAATTATTTGCAAAATACAACGTGCATGAACCATTTCTAAAAAATATTGCTATTATTAGTAAACTACT
>JAAAKG020139720.1:0-12285 GCA_010014905.2 Druon quercuslanigerum | reverse complement strand
CATTTTCAGGAGCTCAAGGGCCTCCCCACTCCAGCAAAATAATTCTATATCTCCTTTTTGCATCCGACGCCTCAATTGTTCAACTTTGTAAGAAAAATACTTCAATTGTGCGATTTTAAGTACTTATAAATTCTAAATTATTTAGTTTTAATTGCTTGCACTTTGAAATTGTTCAATTTGACTTCAAATAAATAAACTTTTAGTTTAAACGGCATAATGCTGACTTTTTTCATTTGCATGGGCTGCAAATAAATATTCTTTAATTTTTATGGCTCCAATTATGAGTTTATTCGTTATAAACGCCGCTAATTTGAAAATGTTCAAATTTTGAAATTTTATAATTTACTAACTTTACGTTATTATATTAATTTATGTTATGAATTTACTCAATTATGAAGGTTACTACTTAAAAATTGAAAAATGTTACCAATTGCATTGCACTAATTTCAAATCATTCTTATTTTTTAGTATTTCTTACCTATACTCGTTGCTTATTTTTAAAGAGTGAAAGGGAAAGTTTGATAATAAAAGAGACGAAAAATTACGAAACAGTAGAAAAAACTGTGAAGCCCATTTTAATTCAATTCTCTATTCATCACAAAGCATCTATTAAAACAGACCCATAAATTAATATCCTAATTTTAAATTACAAATCGAAACTAACTGTAAGTTTCTCAAAATCTTATATAAAAAACATTCTAATAAAAAAATTGTATTTGCAAACTTAAGAATTTTTGGTTGAGTCATTCAATTTCACTTATAATCTCATTTTTTAATTGTTTTCATATCAGAAATCAAAGGCTTCATTTAAAAAATTGAGAAGACACCCCAGCTCTTTTTTGGTAGAAAAATACATTCCAGGCGCTAATTGCAGAGTGGTTCTCATTATTTTTCGCGAGAAGAGGGCGCTTTTAGATTTTTTTTCTTTCGCTGCAAAGTAGAGCCCGAATTTTAAAGGCTGCTTTCCTCCCCTTATTGCATTTTTACGCTCACCACACGAAAAAGGAGTGAAAATGCAACGACGTCATTTCAACTTGACTACTACTTACGAGAGAATTCTGGACTCTACTTATAAGCGTTAAGAGAAAATAAAAAATTCTCTGGAAGTTTACGGGGCTTTTAATTCTTAACGAGCGTTTCAAAAGTGATAAAATAAAAATAGGATTCATCATTCCGATGGTCCTTAATTTCTTACTATATCCGCTTAACTAACTAATCAATGCTTTTCTCAAAAATATATTTCTAAACTACTGTCTGTGTCATTGGTAAATCTTGAGATTTAATTATTTTCCGCTCTGAAAATAAATTTTAGTTTGACTGCCTTTCCATTTTAAACTCTTCTATTGATTGTTTTACTCTGATAAATTTTATTAAATGTAATCTAAAATGCTAGGGTCTAGATATGGGAAGTTACTTACCACTCCCTTCATAGGCATTAAAATAAGAGAAATACCGATTAAAATTACATTCTAAATAGTAAATTTAATAGTCTACTATCGAAATTAAAATTCAGTTTTTTAAATATATTTCTTTGCAAAAAGACTCGAAGGGGCCAATCACAAACTACACCACACTGATGTACAAGTAAAACATCTCATTACAGACTTCACAATCTCTCCCTAATCCTTTAATTTTTCCTTTATTTTGAAAGTCCTCTTTTTCCCCTGCTATAATATATTACATATTTTATTGAATTAAAAAAACATAAGGTTATACACTGAAAATTTAACGATTTTGTTGAAAATTCGTTTTTCTTTGGATTGAAAATCAATTTCTTTAACTGCAAATTTAACTATTCCACTTTTGGTTGTAAATTTATGTTTATAGTGGTTGTAAATTTATGTTTATAGTTTAACTACTTTGCTGAAAATTAATGTTTTGATTTTTAATAATTTATTTCCCTATTATTCTCCTATTTTCATGAAAAATCACTCTACTTCCCCTGTTACGAGAGATATAGCATTTAAGAATGTGAAGTCTGTGAAAATATTATGTTTTATGTTTTTTTGTACTTAGGCAATTATCAAATGAAATCGAGGACAAAATTTTGACTTAAAAGGGAGGAGTGATCATATTTGTGACGTCAATCTGGGGGTTTCAAGCTTTATGTGATGATTTTTGGTGATTAATGATGATTTTTTAATGGCCTCGAAAACGTGAGACTCAAATGATTTTAAAACGCGGGAATGCTTCAATAAATAATTGCAACTATCATGTATAATGAAACCAGTAAAAATTTAAGAATTTCTCATTAAACATCACTCAACATGGGAAATCTGTATTATAATTCATCGACATTTTTCAGGTGTTAATCTAAATTTTCTTTCTGTTTTCAACGATATAAACAATCATAAGAAATTTAGGAGGACAAGAAAAATGTTATTGTTTAGAGAATCGATTTTTGAGTACTGACCATACTGAACTGCTCGAATTCAGTGTGAACTTGATTTATGTAGTAGGTGTTATCTAAGCTATCATTAGCTAAGTTTCCTTGGGCAAGATGACTCATTGGACTCGATGGGTTCGACGGATTATTGCTGTAACTCAAAGGGCTCCCCTGAAAGTGAAATTATATTAGAAATTACGGAATTTTATCTAGGTTCGCTGATTGCATTATTTTAGCTTTATGCATTAACTCACTTGAAGGGTAAGACTAGGCGATGATTGAGGTGACGGCCTGTTTACTGTCTGGGGTGTTCGGTAAGATCCCAAAGAATTGAGCGGCGAGGGCTGTTGAGGTTGTGGAGATGACGATTTCTGAAAAACACAATACGTTTCTGTGAATTTAAACTCATTTTTCTAATATTTGAATTTGCCAAAAAGAGTTGATGTTCGTAAAAAAACCTACTTTTACAGGATGACCACTTAAACTTAAAAAATAAGTCCAGGATATTTCCCGGGTTTCCCGGTCAAAATACTGATTGCCCAAAAAGAAAATTTTGCGACGAGTGTGACGAATGTTTTAGAAAACGTTTGAATTTTAACCAGAAAAGGTCAGTTTTCAAAAAAATTGAATTTTTAAAGTATTTTCAACCCAAAAAATAATTTTTTTTAAAACTAGATATTTTCAACGAAACAGTGGCATTAGTAACCAAATAGATGAATTTCCAAGTAAAAAGACGAATTTTTAACAAAAAAGTTTAAATTTGTATCCATATAATTGAATTTTCGACCTCAGAAGATGAGTTTTCAACCAAAAAGTATTACTTTTCTATAAAAAGATAAATTTTCAATCAGAAAAGATGACTTCTTAAAAAAATATTTGAATTTTTAGCCAAATAATTAGTTTTGCAATTAACCCTCAGAGACCATACCTCTCTCCATTAACGTAAAGGCCATACAGGTGCAGATCTGGTTTGTAGGATTTTAATAATATTGTACAGTCTTTTAATTTTAATTTAAATAACAATAAAAATATATGATTTAGGGGTAAAATTTCTTTAGGAATTCAAATATTGTATTAACAAAACCGTAAACTAAATTATCACACTAAAATGAAATGAAATTTGAACAGTTCAATGTTAGTATGCCTTTTTAAACAACGTACAGTTTATAAATCTGATACAGGTATCAAGCTCTTTCTAGAAATCTAATTTGTTAAATCCACAATAATAAAATTCATTTAAAATAAGTGTCAATAGTCAAATTGTTTTAACATTTCTTCAATTTCAATAATATATATTTCCTACAATGTCTTTACTATTTACAATGACCCATTTATTTTCAAACTCTTTGAATTGTTTTTACTAACATAAAACGGTACAAACTCCACATGTGAAAAAATTGCGAAAATCTAAAATGAAAATTAAGGAAACTATTGATTGCATTTTTTTATATGAACTCAAAAATAATATGATTTTTCAGACATTTCCTTGATATTTTTTAAATGATATAAAAAGCACTCTTCCAATAAATTATAAAATACAATTTTAGTTTGTACAAATTTGATTTAAGAAGCTCTTGTTTTTAAATAGAAATATATTTTCGAATTTAAGAGATTCAGTTTAAGAAGCTTGATTGGTTTTATGTAAAATTTAAACTTTTTAAAATTAAAATGCTTTTGAACTATGAAAAAACATCTACATTGAATTTTTCAATTTGAATGCTTTAAAACTAGAAATCTTACAAATTTCATTTACTCTACGTTTATATTTCTTCATATATATGTAGATATTTCAAAATTGTCACATTTAAAAAAATAGCGAAAAGACCACCAACAATTTTGTTCAAATTAAGCTTGAAACAGAGCTTTCAATGTTTAATTATTAAATTTAAAAAATCTGCATTTACAAAAATGATTCATTTCTAAAGAATTTTTAATTTAAAATTGTATAATCTTCAATGCAAACATTTAAAATAGTTTGATTATTATCAATTAAATTATTTCACTTAGAATGCTTTGAATTCATAATTATAAAATTTTAAATAGATATTTTTTAAAATCGCACAGTTTCGCTGTTTTCATTATAAAATTACTCCATTTTTGTTTTATTTATAAAATTCAATTTTAACCATTTAAATGCCAAATTAATTTTTAAAATTAATTTAATAAAAAATGTCCTAATTTTTTATAGTTCAAAAATGCTTTCAATCAAAAAACCTCTAATTTGAATTTAAAATTTAGTAAAAAGTATTCGTTCTACAGCTAAAATACTAAATGTTACTGAAAAATATTAGAAAATAAAATTTTTTTAAATTCAATAACATCTGAACTAAAGACCTGAAGAAGGCGGTAAAGATTCATTTTTAAAATTCCCTCACTTTTACGTGACGCATTTTTCATTTTCCCTGACCATTCATATCTGAAGAACTGAGTTTAGATTTAGATCGAAAAATGGGACCAAAAGATTCTCTTTTTTCATTTAATTACTTCCATTATTGACAAACATTAACAAATTTAAAATGATTTTTCCGCAAAAAACCTTTATCAATATTATTTGACATAATTATTCAAGAGATCGTTGTTAACATTAAGTTAACATTAAGTTAACATTAGAGTAGTCCAAACAACACTTATCAAGCTACAGAGCGTATACACATCCCCATATGTTTCCATTTCCGGGGAACGAAAATCCGTAGTTTTGTTCCTCGAAATTCAAATATTAACACGTTGAGGGTATAAAGTGCGGGTTTTAAAATATAATTTTGAAAAGGTTAGCACAAAGGTCATGAATCACAAGTAACCATTAAGTAAAACCTAACCAGCTGCCAGAAGACAAAGCATACCATATTATAAAGAACACATTTACACTATCTTGTTTCTTTCTTTCTTGATATTGAAAAATAAAATAAAATTGAAACTCACTGGACTCGTTGGCTGAGCTATAGGGCTGTGCGCTTGTTGATAAATGTAATGTCCTGGACACTGGGTTGTCTGCTGAGTCTGAGGAGGTGGCTGTTGAGAATAGGTCTGAAGATCCTGTGGCGAAGTACTTGCGCTGTTTTCCAGCGCCACGCCCTGCTTCATACCAAAAATGATTAGATACCAGGTATGAACTAATTATATTTATTTATTTCACGAGCCTAATACGAGCCCTAATATCTATCAGGTCATCTATATTCTATGTGTATAGGTACGCATTAATCATCATCAGCAAGTTTCATTCACTGTCGACACTCTCGCAAATACAAGTTCTATTCCTAAAACAACATCTAAAACATTTACGTACAACCTGACTGACATCAGATCTTGAGATTCTTCCGAAATTCGGTACCTTTGAAAATCAATGCTCTTGTCTTCGGGATTATTAATAAATTAATATACATTTATATTAATCATCAATTAATGAAAAATGAGAAGTGCGACACTCAGTGAACAAAGCTGCCTTGAAAAATTCTCCTTTATCATTTGCACAGTACAAGCAAAAACAATCAAAGAAGCTTTGCTGGGACGACGTTCTAACGTTCGCCGAGCAGCATGAAAAGCGTTTTGTACAAAATAATAGATAATAGAAATTAAAAAAAAAATTTAATAAGGATTAAACGAAAGAAAATTGTGTGCATACTAACCTTAAACGTGGGAAGATACCTAGAGTTAACAGGCACTGATAAATGGTTCTGCAAATAAACAAAGACAAAGAACCGCTACAACGAAGGCAAAATAAAACAAAAAAACCAAAAAACGGGCATTGAAGCACAGAAATGAAAAAGCGATAGTTAGAAAAAAGCGGTGTGCGATTAGCCGAAATAATATCATAATAACTCTGCACAAACATTATTCGTAAATCCATCTTCAAATTCCAATTATTTTTTAAATTAAAGACTCTCGAACTCTTAAGAAAAGGAAGATTTAGAAGGATCACAGTGGTTTAGAAGTTCAATTGTAGGGAAAATAAGGAACTCTTTCTTAAGACGGCAATTTTCTTTTACAAATACAAGCGTAATGGATAACAATAATTAAATCCAATACTTTTATTAGAAATCATTAATTTGATTAAATCACTAATTTGATTGAACCACAGAAAACAAACACGCATGATTATTATTTTCTTCTCACCTAATTAAAAAATTAAAAATAAAATTAATGTTAATACAAAATTTGTGTTTATTTAATATAATAGAAAAGAAAAGCAAGGAGAACATTTTTACTAATTGGTCAACATTGATATCATAATTTCAAAATTAATATATATTATATTTTTGTATAATATATAGACAATCTAGCCGTTGCATTTCCTTAAAAAAATACCAATGACTAACGAAAAGCCCTGCGGTAACCTAAATTTGTTAATAAGTTTAAGCTTTGAAGTTTGATTTTTGTTTAAAATAACGATTTCTGGTAAAAGCCGCTATTATTTTTTAAATATTGTAAATATTTTTGGAAATATAATGGGTTTTCATTAACAATATCAATTTTAGATTAAAAACACTAACACAACAAAACCCAAAATTGTGAATTTAATGAATAAATAATAATCTGAATAATAATAATGATGATAATCTCTAAAATCTTCTGATTTTTTAGATTATGAATACCAATTTTCTAGGCAAAGGAGTAATATAACAAAAAATTGCGTCTAATTGTAAGCCGCCTTTAAAATATAATTATTTTTATTAAAGCATCAGATTTCCTTAAAATTACCAAAAATTCGAAATCTACTTTGAAATATATACCTGAAATTGTACACAAATTTTTAAACTTCTTTAAACTCAAATGATTGTTAGGTCCGTCCACTTAACGCCACCACCAAGGCAAATTGAGAAATGCAATGCGCAAAACATCAACGTAACCTGAAGTTGTTAAAAACTTATCAAACTTATTTTAAATATAATGCCTGTTTAATAGAAATTTCAACTAATTACAAAAAATAATGACACCATCCTAAATTGTTTAGGCGTGTAAATTTTATTATTTTTTTAAAAATAACAGAAAATTGTTCATAATTGTAAATCTACTCCGAAATCTCATTATTTTTGTTGAAAATAACTGCTTTTCTGTAAAAAGCGTTAATATAACCTGAAACTGTTAAAAATTGCAAACCTTGTATGAACTATAATGATTTGTGATTAAAAAGCCAATTTTTGGTGTGAAACATTAAAAAATGTCAAAATTCTCAAAAGTAGGAATTATAAGGGATTTTAAGAGAAATAAGGGAAAAGGGAGAAATATGGTACAGCCAGTGAACCCTGGATTTATAGAAGCTGGAAAAATATAACTAAAATAAATTTCAATGCTTTCTAGAAGAGGCAGAAATTCTTTTCTCAGCAAAAATTATTTTATTAAGATTGTATGAAAATTACGAATGTTTATTAAGATAAAAAAGCCACCAAATGTCAAATAACTATTATTAGATGCATTGCAGTTCATTTTTGCTCTATTTTCCGGCACCTATAAATCGGCCAGTCAACGAGTCGAGAGTCGTTAAATTTAGAGTTCAAATTGAAAATTCGAAGGTCAGAATAATTATTTTCAATTCTGAGATTTGAAAAAGGGATTTACACTCAATTCCCGATTCTGGGACGCCCGATCTTCGTCCGGCTTCACGTTTGACTATTTCTCTTTTACCCCTGAGCGTCCATTGATGGTCTATAGGCTCGGAGAATCAGTGCCGTACCAGAAGTTGTTTACGTGGCGCCTCTCGGGGCATATACTGATCCAAGGTCAGAGAATATTTACACCAGACCCGCGGTTTAAAAATGCCTAGGTTTGCTGGACCACGCAGTTTCTCAGCTGGCAGGGTCGAGAGAAGGTTTCAATCGTTCGTGATAAAAGCGGACAGTACACTCAGCGCATAAGTCCGTCAGCTGCCAGCGCATACGTCAGTTTTTTTTCACCATTATGCGAGGTGTCTCGATTTCGGCGGTGTTACGATTTGTAAAAATGCCGAAGGAAAATAAGATAGCGTTTGTCTTACAAAGAGAAATGTGAACTTTTGGAGCAAATGAAAGCAGGAATCTCGAAATAAGATTTTTTACAGAAATATGGTATCTCTGACGTATAACGGATTGCTGACCTTGCAGTTTTTCTTTAAGTTAAAATTACTTTATGAATTAGAAAATAAAATGGTATAAATTAAAAAATATTTTTTACTACGGAGAAAAATCCAACAGAAGTGATTCAAACGGCCCTGACTGTTTACTTTTAAACTTCCCTGATTTATGAATAAGGCTATTTGCAAGTAACCGAGGGTTTGACGTACGCGGTCCCAAGTGTTGACATTAAAAAACGCATCCGATTCTGGACCACACATACCCGAGACCGGCCCAGAATCGGGAGATGAGTGTAATTTCGTTTTAGAATATTTTATTACGTTGGTTACGATCCATTCATAGGGCGTGGTGATAGCTACGAATAATCATAATTCTCGTTAACATTATCATTTTTCAAAACACATAACATAAAGGAGATTTCTCCTTTTTCCATATACATTCACAGTCTAATACTGCTCAAGCTTTTTTTAATAAACGTTTTCAGGCAGGCTTGATACATCGTTCTTGCTATCCTCGTCTCTCAGTTGTCGAAAAAACCACAGATATTTAATGAAATTAGTGAATCTGACATTTTAATCGGGAACATTGTGCTCTTTCAGCTTTCTCATTACTTCTTTATATGCAGCAATAAAATGAAGATATTAAAGATTTTATGGTGGCAATATAAGCGATATTTGGTTGTATAAAATCTATAAAATTGCATATTTATTTGCATACGGCTCCCTTAAAAGAGTTTAATTTAAAGAGAATTTTTAATTGTAGTTAAAGATTTTAGGATAGTTTTAGAAATTAAATTTTTTTATTGGAGTGATTTGGAAAGACGAAATTAGTTACTTCGAAAACCGAGAGAAGCAAAAGTAGTCCGTCTCATGCAGTTACACAGTAGTTCTACTTTGTTACGAACTACCGGGCGACACAAACGTAAAGAAAGATAAAATTGCGCTTAAAATTTTTTTTAGCCATCCCAAGGTTTCGAAACTAAATTTCTTTTCTGAAATTTTAAACAATTATTTCTAATACAAATTGAATCTAATTTGTTTGAATGCTTCTAATTTTTAACAATTAAAATTTTTATGTATTTTTAAAGAATTCTTTAAAGATTGGTTTCAGTATCCAAATCAAAAATTTCACTTAAAAGAGTATAAATTTCTAAACATTCAACATTTTTTCTCAATTTCCTCAAAATTCGCAATTAAATTACACAAATTCCACTCAAGATGAAAAGATTAAATACTTCGCTTCTTAAATTTTTAAAGCCTAAATCAAACATTTTAACATATTTAGTTACTCTTTGACGTCCAACATTCAAATACGACTACAAACTAATTAGAAATTTAAAAATTCTTATTTTCTTTGAAAAAGCAAGAATCTAACATGTTGTCTTCAGGGCGATGTCAAAATTTGGTTGTTAATTTTTTAAAAAAAGAAAATGACTAAAATTTGGTTGTAATTTCTAAGAATTTCTTGAGCTTTTTCTAAGGTTCCATAATTTGTATAATAGTATATATTATATACAATAATGTCTTAAGTAGAAATTTATAACTTTTATTTCAACAAAAATTTTCATCTATTTACTCTACCACTCGCAGAACACCATGAAGAATGTTTCCTGTAAATTTTATCAAAAAATTACAATAGTTGGCTCAATTACAGTGAGTTGAATTTAAAAAATACGAACAAATTTGTGTTCTAATATGATCCCAAGAACTTTTAAGAATGTTAATTATTTCCAAAGTTATTCTAATTTTTCAAAGACATAAAAATTTGACGTTTTTCTTGTAATAACTTTTTTTTTATTTGTCATGTTGCGTTCAACTTGGGCATATTGTTGCAGAATTTGATTAACTTTTCCGGTTTCATCAGAAAAAATGTACTGTTAATATTATAAAAACTAAGGCACTATATTAACAGTACCAAAGGTAGGAGTGTACATAATTTCCGCCGGTAGAGTAGATCTAAAAAAATAAAAATAAAAATGATGATATCCATTTTTTATAAACAAGCCTACACTGTAAAAAGTTTTATATAATTTTCCGCAACAATCACAGGACATAAAAATATCAGTGATCATTGATATGATCACTGATATTTTTATGTCCTGTGATTGTTAGGATGGGAATATTACACATTTATAGTAAATTCCATACTGTTATGGGAAAGTTCCTTCAGATATCAGTGAAAATTTACAATAAACGTGTAATTTTCCAAGGTAAATTATAGGAATAAATTACGGAATTAAATGTATTTTTCATGTCCATTTTTTACGGTGTACCTTCGAGATAAAAATGTTAAAACTCTAACTTCAAAAGCACTAAACTTTCTTCGAGAACTTTTATTTCAATTTTATTTGAAAAACTACCCTAAAAAAAGCATTAAAATTAAAACTCCCTATCCTGAAAGCAAATTAAATTCACATGAATCCTTAAAGTTTTCCAAGTATCTCGTTAAAAGATTTAGCTAGGAAACTTTTTGTGCTCTTTAACGTCTTACATTCACCTTGCTTTACAAGCGCGCCCCGCTTTCCGATACGAAGCACGTGAGTGGGCTGTGCATTTTTTTTTAAATTTGTAATTTGATATAAAAAGGAAAAAAGCAGATGAACCTTGAATCTTAAAAAGAAACCAGAGCTTTCAAGCTTGCATGCAATTATGGCTTCTTAATTCTAAAAAGAATTTTGAGAGGAATGGGTGAAAAGGAAAAATATGAGTGGGTAGTTCACTCTCGTGATAATTCGTATCGGACAGCAACATGGCGTAGACTATTTAGAGGATCGCAAGGATATTTACTTGGACGCTTGGCGGGCTGTGTTCCTGTGAAAAGGATAGCCTTCCAGCTTGCGCCAAGCTCGTCGGCGACAAATTGGTAGGACTGCTCGTTTGTGGACTCTGCAATACCGCATATACCATTTCAGGAAAATTCCTCCATCGAGTTTTCAATCAAATTGTTTTCATTTCCCAAAAAAGGCATTTTCAAATTGGGTTAGAACAAAACCTTGAAGGCTGGACTTCAATTAAATCATTGAAAATAATTTAAAAATTCGACTAGGAAATTTTTTAATCAAAATCCGTTAAACTGTGAAAGTGCACAATTTTAAACTATTCTAAATCGAACAGTACAAAGATTCCTGATTCAAAAATATAATTCAACGGATCGTTTTCAATGCTCTAATTTGAATAATAAATTTTATAAATTAGAATAGTTCAAAATTATATCATTTTAAAGAATTTTAAGTTAAAAACATACGAAATTGAACGATTTCAGTTTTTTAAAATAATTACTTTTAAAATTACAATTTAAATCATTACCATTAATAGTACAATTAAGATGGTAATATTCAAAGTCTAAATTAACACTCTAAAATTTCAATGATTCAAGGCTATTGCAAACAATTCAGTTTACAAATGCACAGTTTTTAATATTTGATTGGTAACTTCTCATTTTAAATGTAAAGTTAAATAATTATAAATATAACAAAAATTATTTTTTTAATTAAAAACAAAATTCAAATTGAATGAGTTAAAAATGAAACATTTATAACTGGATCAATATTGTAACAGAATTTGAAATTGAATAAAAGTGTTTAATTACGAATGTATGAATTTCAACGTACTTTAAAATTGAAAATAGTTCATAAAGTCTAAATTGGACGTTTAGATTTTCTTTGACTACTAGGGTTTTTTAAAATATATACCGTTCAATTCTTAACGTTAAAATCTGTTTATTGTTTAATTTGCAACGCATTCACAATTCTCTTGTAAAATCAATTATTCTTTAATTGTCATTATTCGAACTGCAGCTTAATTTTAAAAATAATTAAATAATTGATATTTACAGTTGATGAACTATAAATGTTTT
>JAAAKG020139719.1:0-12285 GCA_010014905.2 Druon quercuslanigerum | reverse complement strand
ACGGTGTTATCGAAAGCACAATACGAAACAAATTGAATAACGCCAACAAGTCCAACAGGAAGAAGAAGGACAAACCGAAAACGTGAGTTGAAAACAAATTAGAACATCTTTTTTCATGCAAGAAGAAATGAATGTAAATTTTGGCCTAATTTTTTTCAGAAACGAAGCAACAAAAGAGGAAAATTATGAAAATGCAGTCTGAAGTGTACCCACCCAGAAAAAAGGCTTATGATCAGGTCAAAAATTGGTCTAGTTATAATTAATGATAAAAAATGTAAAAAAAATAATACTAATTAATTTTGACAAATACTTATTAAACTGAAGGGGTACAGTTTTTGGGCTTTTGATGCAAGCCCTTATTTTGAAACATTTGTAACTTTTTTCATGAAGTACCACACAAAATTTCACCTGAAATGTTTTCGATAGATTTTTTTTACCGCTTTTCAGAACATCCTAACAATTTTTGGACAAAATTCAAATTTGACCATAAGTTTTAATAATAAAAAAAGATTTTTTCTCAAAAATCGACTCTTTCTTTTTGTTTTCAAATACTTCAGGGAGAAATCTGAGATTTTTTTCCACAAGACGCCCAATTTTCCCACCCTATCATGACATGGTGTCACTTATCGTTCGATTACTCGAAGACAAATTAAAATGCTACTTTGAACATTGGGGGTCTTACATGGGAAAACCTCAGCTTTCTTTCTAAACTATTTTCCAAGACTGAAATTTCGAAATTTGAGGAAGTCAAATTTATTTTTGATTCACTAAAATTAGGCTAAAATTTTGTTTGACGTTTTAGGACAAAAATAACAAATGTTTGAAAATAAGACTTTGCATCATAAGCACAAAACTTGTGTCCATATAAGATGCATCTCTTCATTACTCAAAGACGAATGGAGGTGCCATTCTGAAAATTAGTAGTTTTGTAGAAAAAAGCCTTAGCTTTCTTTGTAAACTATTTAAAAGAAATAAAATATGCCGAAATTTGAAAAAAGTGTAACTTATTTTTGATTTACAAAAATGAGGGTGAAATTTTTATTTTTACCAAAAATTGTTATGATTCTATGAAAAACTTTGCAAAGAATCTATCGAAAAAATTACGGATGTGTGTAGTAGCTCAGGAAAAAAGTTTTGAATGTTTGAAAATAATGGTTTGCAATGAAAGCACGAGTATTGGCTGAAGCTGATTTTTTCCCATTTCCCACTATTTATGCAAAAAATGTTTAATTTTTAAATACATTGTGACTTTACTTCTGTACCAGCACAATTTTTTACCTTCAACAAATATTTTTTTAAATCATATAATATAGCACTTTTTGACTGTTTGCGACACTTATGCACAAAATTGGACCCTAGGGTAGAACCTAGGGGATAGAATTATACAAAAATATCTTAAAAATTCAATTAATTACTATGGAGACTAACTGTCAACAAGAGCTCAAGAACCTGAAAAAATGTTACTTGTTTCCAGTTATTCCAATGTTTGGAAATAGTTTGAATGTGGATTTTTTTTGCCACACATTTTGATATATATCACTGAATAAACGCAATATCTCCTGTAAACGTAATACTAAACCACATATTGTTCAATTTATTTCAATACAAAAGAACCCCTTCCCATCGAGTATATATCATGGTTTCAGTGTTAAGCGTAATGCCTAATGAATATATTCAAAAGAAATTTGTCAAAAAAGTGTTTTATTTTACAGGATTTTGCAATGTATGAGGAAAAATTCGAGTAAGCTTAAAATAAATTTAAAAAAAATGGTATGAATTCTTTTTTCATTTCCTTACAAAAGTAATTGTCGCAAAAATCTAAAGAAAATGTTGAATAAGCCTCCAAATTTTGTTTGCAAATATTTTCAAATTTTTAATTGTTTATTATTATTTTCAAAACTTTTGAAAGTTTTGAATTAGGGTGGCTAAAAACTGCATTGGAGAATATATTCTCGTGCTGAAGAACAACCATACATTCAAGCATGTTCCAAATCTGGTTAAAGAAATTGCATATTTTTGCTTTTGAAAAATTGTGCCGCTGAGCACTCGTATGCTCCATGTAAAATAAAGGGGGAAAGTCAGTTGTAGGGGGTTTTTAAATAACTTTCGTGGGGTTAAGGAAATGTTTGGACAAAGCACGGAAAAAAGTGGATAGTTAAATTCACTGTTATGCATTGTTCAGTTGAAGTTCATTTGTCCGCAATGTACAAAAAACAATTTAAATAGTTTTTGATACTGAATGAGATAGTGATCTTAAAATATACAAAACCTAAAGTCAGCATTACTACCTCAAATTGTAAAAAGAAAGATTACTAGTACAAGCAGCTTCAATAACTATTTGAAATAGTAAGGTTGAAAATGTAACCTGTATGTATAACTAATTAAAATAGTGAGTAAAGATTTGTCAGTTTGACTTTCGCAAGTGAGTTCGATCTTGTTTTTCGCATTGCAATAAGTACTACGGGAGATTGCCAGCCTTACTATTGGAAGTAGTAAGTAAGTTTAGTGGCACAAATAGAAACGTGTCGGGCCCGCCCGCAAACTTTTTAATGAGGTCCGTTTGAAAATAAAAAATAAGGCCGATTTATAACTTGCTTATTAATAAGACAACAGATTTTCGCTCCTTAATCTAGAAGACAGCCCCCGGCGATAAAGCGGGGTTTCTATTTGCAGTAAATACGCCACTGACATTGTACAAAGTGAAATTGTCGGAAATTATTTCATAATGTTTTCTCTTTTATTATAATATTAGTTGAGATAATTATTATAAATGAAAATAATGAATAACGTCTACTTTACACTTCAGCATCTTTTTTTTGTTTTGTACGAAATTTTGAGAATTTAACAATATTCTGAAGAATTATATTTAAAAAAATCCTTTTTTTACATTGTTTCTACAATGCAATTTTTTGTTGCTGACCTGGTCAGTTGCCATTATATAAAGCCGGCCCTGCTCAGCTGTCCACATTTTCTTTCGAGAAAACGCTTGACCGAGAGTTCGTCAGAAAAATCTAAGCGATTCCGTAGCTCACTTGACCCCTGTCTGATTTTTTCATGTAGTCCGGTCACTTTGGGAATGATTATCTCGGATAAAAAAATGGTAAAAACTAACAGTTTGCGCATGATTTCTGTGTTTTTTGCAAAAATGCGATGACAGTTCCTCGCCAGATTTTTGCACGATAACCGCCAAAAATTTA
Source organism: Druon quercuslanigerum (assembly GCA_010014905.2). Classification (NCBI taxonomy): domain Eukaryota; kingdom Metazoa; phylum Arthropoda; class Insecta; order Hymenoptera; family Cynipidae; genus Druon; species Druon quercuslanigerum. The sequence goes on along the minus strand of JAAAKG020139719.1, from coordinate 9,088 downwards.
ATCAAAGCAGAAATAAACACGCATTCACATGCACCTTACTGTTAGTTTGTACCATTTTTTTGATCCGAGATAATCACTCGCAAAGTGACCGGACTACATGAAAAAATCAGATAGTAATGCATGCGCTAGATTTAGGTTTTGGGACAGGTTTAAGCTTGTTAGGTAGGGTTCGATTCCCCAGCAGGGGCGATTTTTCAAAGCGTTTGAGTGTGCTATCATATGTGTGAGACTCTGTACGTGCAATCGTGTGATAATAATCGTAAATCAAGTGCAGTAATCGAATATAAAATAATAATTTTTTCTTTTCAAATCGATCGACACTTTACATCATTGTTGTTGTCGAAAGTTTCGAGCTAATCTATTTATAAATCGTCTATAGAATGCGTACGGAGCATATATACATATACATATGTCTGTTACAATGCGAAATCGGCAAAGATACTTTTCACAGAAGTAAAGATCCACTTTTTTCCGTGAGATATAGATATTGTAAAGGACTTTGAAACAAATAGTTGTATGAATTAGCCAGATGGATTTGCCACCTTCACATACCCTCGCGGCGATTAACAATTACATTTACGACACAATGACTCTTACGCAAGAAATATAATTTTGAATATTTCGAAATTTAATCAGTCCTGGCGCGTGAAAGGTTCAGCAGGAAAACTCCAGAAGCAAGCCAATTCTGGTCAGCAGATGAGAGTCAAGGCAATATCTCAGGCTAAGTGAGATGGCCCTGCTTACATCAGATACATCTCTTTAATGACGTCGAATTGCTTCTGGAGTTACTATTGTCATCGAAAGGATCCCTTTTCTCTACCACTTTTCCTGTTGTGCCTCCGATGCAGCAAGATTGATTGGTGTCATGAATATAAACAATGATATTTTTTGCCTACGAGATATTTTATCATAAACTTAATCATCAAATAGCACTCCAATCGCAGAACTGCCCATATGTGGAGCCATTAAACAGCTTCCTACATGCATTTTTTCTGAATATAAAGTATTTGTAAAAAAATCCCTGTCAAAAGTAAATTATTTAATATTTTAGAATTTTGAGAAATGTATTGCATTAAAGAATGTTGAAAGAACATCTGAGAATTTTTTTAGATACTTTCTAATATTCACCTACTTGGGAACAGGTGAAAGTCCAAGCTTGAAAAAGGAAGCCGAAAACCGCAGTTTTTTTGAGATGTTTCGCTTTTTAACTATACAAAAAATTTTGTAGAAACAAAGTGACCATATCGTTGAATTCAGGAGATTGAATACTTACAGACAGACGTTTTTTTTCAAAAATTCAAAAAAATTTTCCCAGCGAGTTTTTCCCGACAGTAATTTTATAAATACCACTGTTATATATCTGTTATGTATTTAAGTTCCATATTTCTTGCATAAGGGTCACATATTCTTGTCCAACTGTCACGGAATTGTTACAAAACATGCAGAAACGTATGGATCACAGAATAAATTTACGTAGCAGCTCTGTTAGCAAATATTTGCTGACGAAAGATGGCCTTAAAAGTACCATTATCTCACACGATCGTTTTAGAATATTCAACTTTTAATGTCTGTTACTTCCTGAAAATCGATTACAAAAAATCTGACAAAAATGTACGAATTTCTTTCATCCTTTCTGTACACAAGGGTAAAATGTAGAGTCAAAGATAATAATTTGTTATGAAACTCACAAGAAAGGAGTTGTAAGGTGTCATCTTTGAAATTAAATAACGTATGAACATAATTCTTGAAACAAATTGCACATTTTTGGTTTCTGAAAGTAGTGTACGTAGTGTCAATGAGCAAAACTTGCGGTTAAATGTTTAAAACATGATTGACTTTTATAGAAAATACAAACCGTTTTCCGATTATCGAAAGGCAAGAACTCACAGCAGGAGACCCTGCCTGCGCTACGGCTTCTCCTACAATTTTCAGTGTCGTTCCGTTAATAGTGGGAAAGTTCTTTGTATTTTTATAAAAAGAAAATAAGTATTGAAACATTTAACCGGAACTTTCCGCGAATTTTCAGAAACAAATAATGAGGAATGTGCTTCAAGAATTATCTTTGTGCGATATTTAGTTTCAAAGTTGACACCTACTATCGGCGAGAAAATTCGAGTCCTCTGGGTTTGACGTTGAAAAAGTAAGGGGAAAAAAATTTGGAGCTTAATAAAAGACGGATCATTTTAAAGGTGAAAATGCTGTACGTTAATGAGCCGAAAAGAAAGGTACAAAATTTTCTGTAGCTTGCAGATCTGAAAATGTGATAAAACGTAAGAAAATTTAACCTCTTTTAAAGACAGAGAACTTTGGAACAGATTGACGTCGAAAAATTTCAAAAATGTCAATAATTGTTCGTTTTTTGTAAATAAATATGCGACTGAACAATCTTCGATTCTACTGAAGATAACAAAGTGATTTAAATTGGAGGTAGTTACTTGGACTATCTGTATTAACTTCCAATTTAAAAGCAGTATGTACTTTTTGTTATCTTTGTGCAAATTGCGATATTGGAAGTCAGTTTTTTATACGTGACAGCAAGTGCCAGAAACCAGCGTGGTGCCTTTTTTCAGGGGATCTTTTTGGGTTTTCCTCACCATGGGCTACCGAATTTGTTCCTCCGAGCAACCATCTGGCTTTGAACAGGGATATATCTTTCGAACTTATTCCCCATGCTAAAAATTTCTCTGTGAAAGAAATATAAATACTTACTTACTTAATATTGTAACTGATGACGGAAAAATAATCAATACCGACCAATTTCAAATAAAATTGAGATTTTTGGAGAATGAACAACTCAGATTGTAAAGCATTCAAAGGGATTTTAACGGTTAAAAAAAAATAATTTTTTTAACCTAATATTGCGGGAAAATTAGATTAACGGCCATTTAAAGTTAGGTATTTTAAAATGATCGTAAGATAACTGCACTTTTTAAACTTTTACCCGTCAAGAAATAATTGCTAATCAACTGAAAATTTCAAAAATCTATATCAGTATAGAAAGGAACTACATCTTGAACATTTACTTTGTCCCATAATTTCACGATTTTTTTATGTCGAAATTTTGACTATAATCTGTACAAAAATTGAGGTAATTAAATTTTTTGGATAGATAGTGGCTCGCTTAAGAAATAAGGTAAGCTTTAGGAAGTATTGTCATTACTTTATGATTGAAGCATCGCAGTCATTTCCGCAAAGTGCAAAAACTTTTCTTGGTTACTATTCTATATTACTAATTCGATAAGTAATTAGTATGTCTAAAGGATCTCCAGGTTTTTTTATATGAAAAATAATCCTTCATTCCGGTCATTATAATAGATTTTTAGCAACCTTTTCTCAAACATGTCCCAAACCAAATTTTTTTTCAAATTGCATCATGTCCAACTACATTTATCAACCCAACAATACCGAAAGTCTATAGCCCGTCAATTTTAAAATGAGATTTTATTTTGCAATTGATTCGCATTGATGAGTTGGTAAGCGCACACGGCCGCAGCTGTAGCATCCTCTACTGGGCAAATGACATAATTGTCATCTTGTCAGACCCAGCATGTAGCTCAATAATACTGTGAATTCCGTCGCTGGTAAATAATTCTTGCACTGAAATGCATGCGAAAATTTTTGGCAGTTTTGTTTCTTTAAACTTAAATTATATTCATTGCATGGTTAATTATATTGTATTTAAAAATGGAGAAAGCATTTAATTAATATTTTCTTGTATGCAAATTGCATCAGCTTTTGAAACGATCCTTTAAAAATAAATTAATCAAGCATGCAGAGTCACAAGTTGAGTAGATATGAGTGGATGTGCGCAAGTGTGTATAAATTGGAGTACAAGATTTTACCCATCTATACCCACGCCACAATTAAGTAAAAGCCTGTAATATAAATCCGATCACCGCTGGCTGGCCACCTGTAATGCCATCTATAGCATCCATTGGACACTAAACCTCAGCAGCAGCGGTTCTCATGTTCTTCACTGACAAATGGTTCCTTTCAGTCCAGTAGAAAAGACCTTGGCAGTCAGGCAGAATTTTTTTAAAGCACACTCCGTAAAAATACCATTGACTGCGGCGAATAATACAGTAATGGTTCTCAAACAATTTCCTAATGATACTCCAATGATCCACCCCAATGATTTTCCAATAGTCATCGAATGATCCTTTTTCGTAAGGGTGTTCCTGTAATAATCCCGGGAATATTTGGAATATTGTATTTTCAAAGAACATTCCAGGTATATTCCCTAGGAACATTCCTGGTATATTCCGTGTATTATTTTTGGAACATTCGGGTCACGACTACTAAGCTTGTATCCCAGGCGAACAGATGGCGCCACATAAGTGTTATGAAAATATTTTTGCCGAGGCCGACAGATGGCGCCACACAAGCGTTATTCAAATTTTTTGACCTGGGACGACAGATTGCGTCACTGCCAAATACTGTGAGTGCTTGCGTTGCTCCGCGTCTATGATCGACCGAGTCAAAGTAAGTGCCTCTAACCAGGGACTGAGAGCAAAAGGTTTTGCTCTTTTAGGTTTCGTACTTCGAACGATTCCAAAAACGAAACTCGAGGTTTCGTGCAGTTCAGGTACGGTCCATTTTTATTGCGCTCTCTCTAAAGTTTCTTCCTGAGTGAACGTATACCTATGTACAGGGACTAGTAAACAAACAGGGTCTGATGGAAAAAATGGTTGGAAATTTAAAATCAAGCGAGAACACAAGTGTGGGTTAAGGAAACGGAGCGTAACCCTCCTAAACTGAAACACATGTAGGGTGTTTTGAACCGAAAAGATTAAAACTAGTCGTTTGAACTGGGAGTTTCGTACATGAGCAAAACGAAACCCGAGAACATATACTGTGAACAAGAACGGGGTATATAAGTTGGGAATGGAAACGTTTGTTACCTGAGTAAAACAGACCTTTGGTAATTCTTTCATTTGATCTCGAACAAGTATGAATTTCAAATAAAGCCAACTAATGTTGTCTTCTTTAATTTTTTAAATCGTGTGCAATACAAGAACTACTTTATTAAAGTACATATATTAGTATACATCATTATATTAAAATCATACTAAATTCTAGAGTCCTTTATATGTTTTAGCAATAGTTCTGATAACTAAAACATTGAAAATAACTATAGCACTTTTAAGAGAAAGTTCTTATCAGAGTTGTGGACTTCTTTATGACAATTCTACAAAAAAGTATTTGAGTACTTTTCGATCAAGTTTAAATTTGAAGAACTACGGGAATTTTCACATGCTTGGATTTTCGTAAAAGAGCCGCAGATTAAGCAGCTTTCATTAAGCAGTCCAGAACTCTGTTTAGAACTCTTAGAACTCTCAACATCGTGGAATTAAAAATTTTCGATTTTCTAAAAAGTGCCGTAGTTCTTAGAATTTTGACTTGATTGAAAAGTGTGATGGGAATTTTTTATAGAACACTCGCTGATGGGTCCAGAATTTTAAGCAGAACCTTTGGATTGTTCAAACGAGAAAATGGTGAACATGGGGGGGGGGGGGGTACCTACTTTTTTGGTGATATTAACAAAGCCTCTTGAACTATCCTTAATCTACCCGGAACTCAAAACAAAAGTTCAGTTTTGCAAACGTGTGTCTGTGTGTGTGGGGGGGGGGGTGAAGTTGGCCCCCTATTTTCGAAAAGTGAGTTTTTAATGTTTTAGTTATTAGAACTATTGCTAAAACATATAAAGAACTCCAGAACTATGGAGGAGGTACATAGACTTCAAAGGGTTGTACGTACAAGCTGCTGTTGTAGCTAAGAATAAAGTTTAATGCAAAATAAGAAAATATTATTCAAGTCATCATAATATATACATTTTTTACTTTATTTTGCAATATATGTATAAGAAATCTCAGGCCGAGAAAGAGAGATGAAAGTGAGATACATTTTATGTGAAAGTATTTAATATCACGTGTTGAGAATGTTTTCGTTAGAGCCGAAGAAGCTTTAACAAAAGAGAAATTACAATCGCCAAATTGCAGTTGTTGATGATTTAACCTATAATTTAAAAATGTATGCAGAAATGTTGTAGAAATACAAAGTCATGCGCAAGAGATATTCCATTGTTTTAAAAAGATAAAAAATTATTTAAAACTAGGAAAGGGAAATTGGAAAGGATGATAAAAACAATTCAGTTATTTATTTTCTATTTTGAAATATCAATGTGAAATTGCGTTATATTTTCAATAAAGTCAAAGAGTTCCAGAGTTGTTAAACACGTCAAAACTAATATTATTGTTTGAATAATTGGAAAGGATGTTACATTAACTCTTACAAAACTTGCGAGAATTTAAAATTCACTATATGAAATTATACAAGCGAAGTTCAAACGATAGTTATACATTTTATTGGAAAGAGCGAAAACATCTTTTGAAGTTTCCATACTTAACATATGAGAATCTCAAACGACTATATGAAAAATAACTCACTTCACCAAAAGATTCAGCCTTCAGAAGGAAGAACTAAAGAAACAAATTACAAATATTATAATAATAATTAAAATAATTGATAAAAAATATACATTATATATATATAATATATAAAAAATATATATAATATATAATAATTAATAAAAAAATAATTAATAATTACAAACAAATAATACTTAAGTTATTCAGTACATACAAAATCGCAAGCTTAATCGCTTTGAAAAATCGGAATGGCTGTGGCGAGATTCAAACCTAACTCATCTAAATCACTAACGCATTCCCTAACAACTAAACCACACGGCTAACTAATTAATAGAATATTTGGCAAAAATCTTGGCAAATCGTCGTCGCTCGAAAATGCAGGGCAGTATGACAAATATCTGGGCCCTTTTTCAAGAGTTATTTGCTGATTCAGACTTTTTGCTAATACATAGATTAAGCATTTTATCACGTTCAATGATTAATTTGTTTTTTATAAAACCGATTCTTTTTTAAAGAAACTGACAACATTCTTTTATAAATAACATTCTCTAATTTTATATCTCAATAACTCAGTATAATAAACTTGAGTGTATTTAGATGTTATATTTTATAAATGTCACTCATTGAATTAAATCTTATTACCTTAGTGCATAAATTTCCTGAGAAAGAATTCCTAATATTTAAAATTTAATAGTATGAATATAATATAAATTGAAAATAAATAAATCTCAAACGGAAACTATATGAAAAATGAAGAATAATGATTTCATAGTTTGCCACGCGTTTCAGGTTTCTGTCAACTTCATATTGACAATATCAATTTCTAAAATACGTTTTCGACATTATAATATTCACAATTTTTCTTATTCAAATTATTTTTCGACAACTCAGTAAAAAAAATATCATTTTTTCATAGTCTTAATTCTTGAAATAAAGATGCATAATATTTCGTATTTAGAATACTACTTTTTCGTCTTCGTGTTTTAAATACTCGTATGATAATATTAAAGTTCGGCATTGCAATACGAATAAGTGTAACAAAACGTTGGTTTTCCCTATTTTGGAACGATTTTATACTAAATTCTAATTCAGTTTTTTCATTTATTCTAACAAAAGGTCTCAGAGTGCATAATTTTATAAACATTTTTGTTGGCATACAGACTCATATAGAATGGAGGCTCGATGTGTGAATTTCAGTATCTCTAATCAGAGTCTGAAATGGCTAAACTAAAACTGACGTCATCGATGGATATTTGTTCTGAATTATAATTGGCTATTTCCTTGGATCTGAACGCTAGTTGTGCGTCTTCTTCCACTGGAGCTACAGCAATACTCTCCACCGTTTTCCTCCGTTTCCTGGATTGGACTTTTTGAAAGGTCATCAGGTCCGCATTTCACCTAATGACCATTATGTCATTGATCCTGCGACCTTTCAGGTTTGTCCGTAAAGTGCTCAGAAAATCGCACTCTATTCCAAAATTCTAACAGTGAAGTCCCCTTTTTTATTAAAATTCGCTGTTTGAGGAATGATTTCAGAATAGGTGCGATGTCCCTCACCTCATTTGAATCTTCTTCTCGCTGCTTCTTCATGTACTCAGATTCTTCGATATATTCATAGTCGTCCTCCATTCTTTCGAGAGGAACCGCAGTAGCTTCAAAAGCTGGCTCATATATGTCTTGCCTGCGCGACTGCAGCTTCTTCCACAGGTCTACAAGAAGTTTCTCTGCTTCCTCTGCAGACTTTCTGGGGAGGATGGCATTGCATCTAGGATCTAGATAAATTAACGCCAGCAAAGTCTGGTTCTCGAAAAGTCGACCTTCCCTTGCCTTCATTGATGTGAAAATGGCTCGACTGAGCTCTGAGTCAACTGCCGCTGTTTGCCTTGCACATTGCACCCGCACAAGGTAAAAATCTGAGAGAAGAAGGCTCTCCTTCTGCAACTCCTTCGTTGCAATTTTCGCTGGCGTCAACGCACGAATATATTCCTCCACCAGCACCCAATCATCCTCAGTCATGTTGGATTTTTTAAGGAGTTTAGCGTACGTCTTTAGCTACTTCAGAGATAGCAGCATATCCAAGGTTGAATGCCAACGTGTTTCATTGTCTAACACTGCTTTAATGGCATTCATATCTACATCTCTGATAGACAAAGACACCCTCTCTGTCCTTAAAATTTTCACGGTATCTCGCAACCTTCCAAAAAAGGCATTCTCTACCATCTTGGCGAGAGCATCGTCGATCGCTAGTTGCAACGAGTGGGCTGCACAGTGAATGCATATGATCGTTAGTTCACTTCGGTCCACCAAATCCCGAAATATGGTCTGCATATTGATGTCAATCAATTTATTGACAGCATCATCTGATTGATCACAGTTTGATGATTCACTTGCTTCCACGGCTTCTTTATTTTCAACGTTACCTTCGGCTTCGGGGTACTCGATTACTTCCAGAATCAAGTCCCCTTCATTTAAATTCCTTTGTGCCTCTTTGATGATTCTGCATAACTTAATCATGTTCGAGGCATTGCCGGAAGTAAAGGAGTACAAGTCTTCGATCCTAATCGCATACTCGACCAACACGTCCTTAATAATAGTTAGCAAATTCTCGCTAGTATGGCTTGTTGTGCACTCCTTTACCGCGAGGGTCCTCAGCGTTAACC
>JAAAKG020139717.1:0-12286 GCA_010014905.2 Druon quercuslanigerum | reverse complement strand
ACAATTTTATCGACTTTTTACCGGTCCGAGCTTTGTCAGTATACTAAACACTTTCTTTTAAGTCTTGATTCGTCTCGATATTTCTATTCAAGCCTGAGATAATTTTTTCTTGCATTAACAATTCTGGTGACCACAATTTTTATTATTTTTTAATTTTTGAAATTGGGTTCCATTCGCAAATAGACAGCTAATCCACTCGAATTTTTTCAATTTTTTTGGGGCAGTTTTACGACTTGAGGAACAGCTGAAAGTTGACTTTCAAAATCTATACTTCAAAAACAGTAATTTTCTCCACATTTGTTGCTCTTACAAGAACAAAAAATGTTTCTTCAAGATACGAGAAACGTCATTTAATAGGTAGAAAGATTTCGAATCAACTTTCCTGAATGCGAAGTCAGTGCGATTTTTTTTCACTGAGATAGAGCTACTTTTTCCCAAGTGTCAGGACTTTCTGTCCCGATATTAGGTTTTAAAGTTAAAGTTTGTTCTTAAAAATTTAACTTTTTGTTTGCGAATTCGTCCCGATATTAGGTTTTAAAGTTAAAGTTTGTTCTTAAAAATTTAACTTTTTGTTTGCGAATTCATGAATTTTATTGAAAATTCATCGATTTGATACAAAATTAATATTGTTTTATAAAAATGAATCTTTCTTAGTTGAAAATTCAACTTTTTGGTTTCGAATTCTTCAATTTTATTGAAAATTTGTCTTTGATAGTAAAAAATTAATCTTTTTGTTAAAAAAATAATCTTTTGTAGTTAAAAATTTAAATTTTGATTAAAACTATTTTAATTTCATTGAAAAATGGTCTTTCAGGCACAAAATTAATATTTTTATTTAAATATGCATTCTTTTGGTTTCAAAATTTAAGTACTAGTCTTTTTTGTTTTTAAATTAATCTTCTTGTTTAAAGATGCACCTTTTTCAGTTGACAACTAAACTTATTGGTAGAGAATTCTTAAATTTTATTTAAAAAATCATTTTTTTTAGTAGAATATTAATATTTTTTGTTCAATAATTTATCTCCTTGCATGAAAATTAAACTGCTTTTGATCCCTTTTCTTTTATTTGAACAATAACTTTGGTTTAAATTGGCTCTCTTTTAGGTAAAAATTCTAATTATTGTTGAAATTGGATTTTTTTCCTAAAAATTTGTTTTCTTGTTGAACTGAGTACCTATTTGATCGAACAATTTCCCACTCTATCGATTGCTGATGTAAAAAAGAGCGTTTCAATTATTTTTAAAGTTGACCTTTAAATAACCTTAAAAGAGATCGTCAAGATATAACTGGGGTTACTACTGGGGGTTGAAGCTGCGTGTTGTAATTAAAAAAAAGTCTCTTAAGATGCTATTCAAAAACGACCATTTTATTTCAAAATATCTTTTTCTATTAGTTTTTATTAATCCTAAAATAAAATAAAAAAATATATATAAAATAATAAATAAAATAATAAATATATAAAAATAAAACAAAATAGCCTAAAATAAAAAATAAACATACAGACATCCATACTCTATCAGACTTCGCAAATCCAGCGGTTCTTAAAACAGAGGAATTTGTATTAATCTTTACGAAAATAGGGAAAGAAATTTTTGAAAATAACATTAATGTATATGTAACATTAGGGTTTGAACAACTTCATTGATTTTTTTACAACATAGTTGCAATGTACCCTATAATTATAAATCTTCAACAACAATAAAATTAGTTTTTAAGAAAGAGGCTCCACTTGAAACGAAGTATTTTTCTTTTCAATCCAAAAAGATTTATGACGATCGAGAAATGTTATAATTGATATTATAAACAAGAAAAGATTTTTGCGCCAAAAGACAAGTAGCCAAGTCTAATCTTAAGGGTGAATTCTTTAAAAAAATTGATGTTGGAACAACAGAAAAAGTTTAGACTTTTTTCTAATATGTGTTTTGTGTTTTATTTATTAATGTTTATTTAAACGTTAATCTGATTTGTTTGTTAATTTATGTAGAGAGAAATATTTTTACTCCTTTTTTTAATGAAAACCGGGCTTTTGCACATCCTTGCCATTTTTCTCTTAACATGAATTAAATTAAATGGAATTAAATTTTATATCTCTGTCAAAAATGCGTGTATTTGGAAGACGTTTCGACCAAACAATTAAACCTTGAGTTTTTTACAGTAAAAGAACCACAACTTTTTTTTTCAATTTTTTGTGCGCCCAAAATATTTTGGGACATTTTTTTCACTTATTACTTTTACAAGGATGGAGACATCAAAAATATAATTCCATCTCGCCTTGAAGAAGAGGAAGTTTTCCTGGAAATTTGAAGAAAATCGGTCGAAAAATGTGGAAATAACAGCGACTTTAAGTCAACGTTGGTGACCTCTCAAGGTGGTCGCACAAGAAAATCCTTTGCAGTGCGCTGAAGACCTCTAACGGACGTGTCGTCCGTGCTTAAAACCAGAAAGCCAAACAATCGCGTGTAACCTGACGTGCTGCTGCGCTCCGTGGCGGTTCTTGCTCAATATCGTTGCGAGCTGGTGTAGATAGCGACATACCTGTATGCGTCACTTTTCAGTCAGAAGCGGCACGGTAGGTTGTATGCGATTGGTTGGCTCCATGGGTTCATGCATGGACGGCACGTTAATGATACAACTTTACTGACGTGCCGACGTGCCGACCGTGCCTTGAAAAAGAGGAACGCGGAGTGTTTGATCTTAGCGGTTGAATCAATAAAAACAATTATAAAACATCGTTAAGAATAATTTTTCAACCAATTATGTTTCTCTTTAGGAAGAGTTAAAATTTTTTAAAATATTACACAATTTTCACATATTTACATTGTTTATTTTGTGATTGAGTTTCACATAAGCAATAGTTACTTCATTTGAGCAAGCTAAACTCCAATAATATAATGGATGATACAAAAACTACATTTTTTTGTTTTCAATCCATTAACTTTTATTTGTTTGGTGTTCAATTTTAAGATTGATTTTAAACCTCTTTCTTATTCTTAAATCATTGTGTCTTCTTACGAAGATGAAGACACCGAGGCTGTAGCTCAGACCTTTATTTTTGAGAAAAGAGAGAATTAGGTATTCAGCCATCCTCATGAAATATATTCACTTTAGAATACACTGAAAAATATAATTTCATCTTGTTTTGAGGAAGAGGAATACGGTATTAAAGAATTCAATTTAGTATTCTTTTCCTTGCGGCATACCAATTTTAATCCATATTCGCGGATTGTAATTAATACGCGGCAAGGAATAAGTTACCTTCCTGATTCGTATGGCCTTTAATTTCGTATTCCCCTTTCTCGAAACGAGATGAACTGATATTTTGGTGTAGTTTTAAGCGTGTATATTCCATGAATATTGCTGAATTCCCAAATTTCTTTGTCTTTGTAAAAAGAAAAAAAAGATTTGCGATTAACAAAGATGTTTAAAATCAATCTGAAAATTAAATACTGAAAAAATTTAAAGTTGAAGGACAGAATGTAAAAAAATTATTATTTGTATAATCTAATCCAATATTGTATTTGAGTTTTCTTGAATGGAGTAATTATTAATTACGTGAAACTGAAGAGAAACATAATTATGTAAAAATTAATCTTACGGATGTCTTAAATCTTGTATTATACATTCATCCACAGAATAGATAGAAAAACTTTAATATAGCCAAGTTTATGAGTTTTATTACAAATGTACCTAACAAATTGTAATGAAGGATATAATAAATATATTAGGTGAATATACCTTTGCGGAAATTCATTTAATTTATTTCATTAATCTCACTCATTTCACAAATATTGCGCTCTCTCTCTTGGAATAATCCACACATAGTTCCCATTAAACCTTGACTCTCTTATTCTCTTGTCCCTTTCTTCATTCTCTCTCTACATACCGTTTTTTTAACCACCCCATATCCTTCCTTCCTCGTGCATACGCCTCACTTCATCCATCTGCAATCTATTAGTTCTAAAATACCTTTCCTTTTCCACCTCTATTTTCCCACACCTACATTTCTTCTTCTCCCAGCAGCACTCCCTAACCAGCTCACTTCCCCCCTTTTCAAAAAATTTTTCCTTATATTTACACGCCCAGCTCCCCGTTTTAATCCCTAAACTGGAGCTTCCCGTCTCCCTCTTGGCAATATAGTTCGGCGTATTTCCTGCCAACCCCAGTGTCTCAACCCCCTATCCATCTAGAAACCCTTCCGAGATTATCTTCCCTCCTCTCACCCTATCTTTCGCATCCTCCTCCCTCATGGGAATCCCTCCCCCTTCATACATTTTTTACTACCCCCATGCAGCCTCCCCCTTACATCTTGTGTGCCAAAAAGCCAAGCTTCGTTCTCTACTCCGTCCAGCCCTGCTGCCTTAGACCTTTTTAACTTCCTTATCTGCTTCTTCAACTCCTCGTCATTCTGCTACTCTCCATCTACCTCCCCTTTTATTCTAATCCCCTCACGTCTCATCCGAGTACCTAAACCCTGGAATGAATCTTTAAAAAATGCGCTCCATTTATCAGTCCCTGTCTTCTGAGTTATCCCTACCCTAAGTTTCCTAAACCTTTTAATTATCTTCCAGACGTTCTCTTCTTTGTTAACACTTCTCAACTCCTCTTCAAGCTATTCTTCCTTTTTCTGTTATTTTTTCTTAGACAACACCTTTAACCTTTCTCTTCATCAATTTACATTCACTATCCCATCACTACGTGAAGTAGTGAAGTAGTAGTAGCACACAGCTTTTCACTTTCTCTTTCAGATACTCCCATGTCTCTTCCAAAGACACCCCCTGAAAGCTTATCTTTCCCAACTGTTACTGATACTTTTCTATCGCCTGCTTAGTCTGTGACACATTCTCCCCTAACGATTTTTCTTCCCAACCCTGCCTTCCGTCACCCTCCCCTTTCTCTATCTCCTTATACGTTTACATACTCATGAGCACATATTCAATCACCGATTGCCCCATCTTACTCGAATACATGTATTCTTCGTCTTCGACTCTTGTTCCCATACCATTCGCCACCGCTCACCCTATAACCTCAAGCCAGTCTCTTCGAATCTTCCCCTCTTTATTTATTATCATGTCCTTTTCTTTCCTTTTGAAGCTCTCCCCTTTTTGGTACAGCCCCCCACCCCTAATGCTTGCGTTAAAACCCCCTCCCCAGTACCATCATTCTCACATCTCTCCCTTGCAGTAAGACGTCCACCTTTTCATTACGCCTTTTTATCCAATCCTTATCATACACTGTCACAACCTTATACGTTACCCCTCTTACCTTTACTGATCTCATTTGCATTCCCTCCTCCTCTCCCTCAGCATGAACTTCTTTCTATATACCCCTATACCCCCGCGGCAACTTTGGCTCTACTCTATCCCATTCCTTTCTCTCTACGCACGTCTCTACCATTCCCATCACATTACATTCCTGAATATAAATCCAGAGTTTCACTCATTCCTGCTTTACTCGTGCCCTCCTACTTTCCACGAAACGAATTCCACTGTACTTTCTTCAACACCTTCTTCTCCTCGTGTCAAACCTACATTTTCCTATCTATTTTTATTTCCCGAAACCCTACCTTCTCTGCCCCTCTGCACTCCCCTCCGGTCGAGCCCTTTCGTTAAACATTCTCTACGCATCCCTTTCCTCCCTCGTAAAATCTTGATTGATGAGAACCTTTTTATACTTTATCCTATTTTTCTTTCTAATTACCCCCAACTTTTCTTCCCAGCTCTTTAATTCTACAACCGCCACTTAATTCTCCTTTCTCCCCTTTATCCTAACTTTTCCTACCTTGCCTTTAACCCACCATATGCTCTGCAGACCCGATTCCACCCTCTCTGTTCCTCCCCTGCTCTGTAGCTTTAATCCTTTTTTTTCCAATATTATTTCTCACATCGGCCTTCTCTCTTCTATCTGTCCTCAACTCCATTGAACTTCTCCTTTCCCTATCCGCTCTCAACTTTATTTCATTCCAATGCCGTCCCACTTTCACTTTTATCATATTCTCCACCCTCTCCAAAATACCTTGCTTCTCGCCCTCCCCCTGTCCACTACTTCTATTTTCAAACTGCGCACCACCTTCTCTAGCCTTTTTCCACCCTTTTCTTCCACAGCCTAAACTCTTCTGCTATCTGCTACATTTTATCCTCTTTGTCCTTCCTTAGCGGCGCCACCTCACTCTACAATCGTTCTACTTTCTCCTCAAGCACTTTTATCTTCTATGGTAAATGTCACTTACTAGGTTTTTCTGTTGGACAGCAGATATTTTATCTCTTACCCTCAGTTCCCGACAGTTTCCTTTTTCGTTTGCGAATTTCTTTTTAGAGGGGGGTGACGTACTTGTCCGTATGCTTTTTTAAGCGGACTCTCTATCACGCTTTTTTCTGGACACTTATTTTTTATCTCTTTTCCTCTTCAAGAGGAAAGTCGCTTGCGCTCTTACTCGCCTTGTCACTTCCTTGGTTTCGCTTTTTGCCTCTTCCTGACAAGCCACTGGACGCCAGACCACGCACAGCTAGTACCTGCTGCAACCAACAGGTGTCTCTCAAGATCATTGTCGCTTACCAACCCAAATTTCCACATTTTGTGTTCTATTTCACCCTTCTCTCTCCTCTTATATCTCTCAGCACTGTCAGAACCACCCTTGTCCACCATGAAGACCCAAACTCCTTACCACAAATCTACCCTGTTTCGATGCCAACCTAACTTCACTTTCCCTATTTATCCAAATCTTTTCCACAGCTACAATGAAAATAAATTTTTAGCTCCCCAATTTACCCATCACAATCCTACTTGCCTCCCAGGCTTCCAGCTTGACACTCCAATATACACCTTTCACACGCCTAGTCAAGATTTTGATTTTAAGATTTTTTTCTGCTGGAGTTTTTAAAGTCCATTATTTGAATGTGTTAAATGAACGAAGATTATAGAAAATGAACGAATTAATTCAAAATTATACAAATTTAGGACAAAACATGTGTAGATGCCGATTCCTTTATCATTTTTCGGCATAAATTTGCACAATTCTGCATTATTTCTCCGATAAGTGAAAAAGTACATGACCCGTGAAATGTAATTTATTAAATTTTATTTACTCGCATGCAAATAGAGAAATTAAATAAGTGACTTTATTCGTAAAATGTTGATTGGCTTGTTAAATGTACGAGAAATAAAACTAGATTATGTTCATAGTTTTTTGGGTCATTTTTCAAATCACTGATATCACTTTATACGATGGGACAAAAGTTAAAAGCTTTGCAAAAATTATTGAAGTGACGTAGTTGTGGACAAAAACATAACCGCAAAAAACACTAAAATGGCGGCAGTAGAGCAAACTAACAGGAGGTCGTTAAGAACAAAAGTGCACGCGATCACATGCGCTCATGGGAGCCGCCCCAGTCTGACAAGATACATATGGGGGCTAAGAGAGACAGTGCGCCGGATTGGGGGCGAGGAGGAGAGGTAGATAGGTCGTCGTATTTGCGTGTGAAATGGGGGATGGAAGACCTTCTCGAGATGCGCCAGCGTCGCGAGAGTGAAAGGCGTATACTGTGGCTATGATTAGGCTCTGGACGGGCCCCGGATATTTCCCTCTAGCCTATTGAGGAGCGGTCAGAGACCTTTGTCTTTCAGCGAACCAACTGTCCAACTGTCTCATGCCTCATGGTATGTTTTTCAGAGTAGTTTGATGATTTTTTTTTGTATTTGTGGTGGAGGGGGTGAAGGGCTAGGAATAAAGAAGCGGTTAGGTATGGGTACGAAATCGTGGGAGACTCGGAGGCGCAGGAAGGTTGGCCCAAAGTGGTTCACCAACGTGGTAGGGATTGGATTAGTGGGTGGTCCTCAACTCAGGTAATCCTCTGGGGTGTATTCAGCTGCAAGAAGTAGAATGTCCGAATCGCGATTGTCTGCAGGCTTATTAACGATGCTGCAATCATGGGTACCGGTCCGGCCACGGCGAATATCCAATGGTTGCTAAGCCCTGGAAACTAAAATGTCTGAGACCTTCGAATGGTACGGAGGGACGAGTCTGGCGCGACAGAAACTGGTGGCGCTGCAGGGCGCAATGGACGTTGGCGGCTCGGTTTTCTTCCTCTATGATTCGTCGGTGCTGGCCCACTGCAACGACACTCCAGACCTATGCAACTTTCAGCGGTAAGCTTTTGGTCGAAAACGGACACACGCTCTCGTTGGCGACTCCTGGCGACGGCGGACATTCTTTCCCAGAGAGCCTCCTCTTCCCGCTGGCGTGGTCGGTAAGTGAATGCGGCCCATCGGGCCGACACGTCCTAGTGACGAGAGAGATATGTGGCGGTGGCCCTCCTGGCCTATACAACCACCTTAGGCCGACGCTACACCTAAAGAACGGCGTGAGGTGGCAACTCCTCTTAGTACGTGTGCGCATCAGCACACGGGCACACGTATATTAAGATAAAACTACTTTGACGGCTCTGTCAAGGGGGAGCTTATTAATAATTGGTTATTATTATTTTTTGTTTATCTAATTATTGATTGGAATTTGAATTTAATTTAGGAGGGGGAATCACTTTTTTTCTTAATATTGCCTATGCGTCTCATTGTTCCAAGCTGTCAAAGGCCATATTTTGAAAAATTGCACCACGTGCAAGGATGCGCGCTACTGGAAGCCATGATTTCCGTTAGAATGTTTGCTAATTTTATGTTAGTTTCTATTATTACAAGAAAATCATCTATTTTAATTGCAGACCACATTTGATAAACGTTTCCGTAATTTTCTTGGATTAATTTTCTTGTTTAAATATTTTATCTCCAGTGGATTTAATCGCAATGTAAATTTTCAAAAATCCACCTCCACCATTAATACCAAACTTCAAGAGCACGTTAGAAACTCCTCGGTTTTCATTTATGTATTCAATTAAATCTCATAAGTCAATGCGGAACACAAAAGCTTGTTTTATATCTGATAGCGTGTTACCTTTGATGCTAGTAAATTTAGCAGACTTTACTGCAAAAAACTTATCTAAGCAGTGGATGTCAGTAGACAGTTTGTGTTTCAAATTGGGTCCAATTATATTTCTCTTTCTGGTTGCTACACGAATCATAGATGCAATACCGACAGTTTGATTTTGACTAGAAT
The DNA here is from genome assembly GCA_010014905.2 of Druon quercuslanigerum. NCBI lineage: Eukaryota > Metazoa > Arthropoda > Insecta > Hymenoptera > Cynipidae > Druon > Druon quercuslanigerum. Next base: position 3,183 of record JAAAKG020139717.1, on the reverse strand, counting down.
TGTAGCATAATTCGATTTTTTGCATGTCATCTACGACGAGACGGCGCTTTGCGAGTCAAATTTCCACGATGATGACATTTTTTAAATATAATCTCGTTATAACAATTTTACACACAAAAAAAAATTGTCTGAACTTTCGACGAGACCATGCTTTTCTTATGTTTTTGGGGTCGTTGATTTAGAATCCAGTGACCGTTTGGCTCTATCAAGTCAGAATTGTTTTTCTATATTCAAAAAATGCTTTTCGGCTCACTGGATTTGAGTGTGATGCTAATTAATCCCTGTTCAGAGCCTTTCTGCTCGTAACTTCAAAACCGCCAAACCTAACATTAAAACCGTCTCTAATTGGCGAGAATAAACGACCTGTCAGTTATGGGGAAAATAAGCTTAATGAAAGTTATTTTATGTTTTTTGGATTTTTTGGAAAAAGAGTTGAACATAATCTCAAAAACCACCTTAATACGCGAACCTAGCTGATCCTAGTTTGTGGTTAGTTTCTGCTCTTCGACTCAGAGTTTCATCCTGATCTCCAAACGAAATTTCAACGTAGCCCACATGGCCCGTTTTTTGTTGAAAATGAACTTTGTCTACGTTTTTCATCCATGTTTGGTTATAATATCTGTAAGATACCATTTTTGTACATTGTCAAGGCAACATTCACGCCTGACATATAACTGCAATTTTTCTTCTGAAAATGCATCCTGTTTGAACGTTCATCATTAACTTACCCGTTGCTCTTTTACGAAAATTCGGTTATTGGTCATATTAGAATAAGAAAACGGACAGCTTTGGCAATTTTGGGAGGATTCGTTTTGAAGTTAGGAATAGAATCTAACTTTTTAGAGTCCACCAGGACCTGGTCCACGTTCGGGGACCCAAGAGATATAAGCTGACTTTCTTTGGGCTTCTTTTGCCCCTACAACTAGAAGATGATTCATTCTGGATGATTAGGGGCAGTTTTAAGGTTAGATTTGACGGTTTTGAGGTTGGGAGCAGAAATCCGTTAAACAGGGATTAATTAACATTATTCTCAAATCCGCGATTCGAAAGACTTGCAAAAATGTGGCCAGGTTACAATTTTTATGAAACAAAAGTTCCATTTTTGCTATTTTTGGGGGTTTTTAAGGTTATAAAAGAAATCCTGTTCCAATGGGGACAATCGGCCACCGAATTCTGATTTAGCGACCTTCAAAACATAAAAGCAGCATGGTCTGGTCAAAAGTTCAGAAAACTAGTTTTTTGTTTGCCCGTGTTATTATTTATATAAAAATGGACAATAAGAATTGAAAAAATCTAATCAATAGAAATGTAGATAGTAGTTGATTTTGAATAGTAAATTCCCAATTAATTTATTTTTCGATAATTATGTTTTTCTGAAGGAATGGGAAACAATCACAAAAATATTAAATTATTTTTGTATGTTCACATTATTTATTTTGTCATGAAATTTCACATAAGGAATAGTTTCATTCATTCATTGGAGCAAGCTGAACGCCTATAACCTTTCCCTTCTTCAGTGTGTAAGATGTCATCCGAAACACCTTACAATGGGTCGTCGCCTCATAAGGATGAGTCTCCCTATTAATCTGGTACGGCTCCAAATCACGCTCAGGTGGAATAATATTTCTTTCTGCAAATCTCAGGCTGGTTACATCATGATTATAATTACAATATATATTAACTGTTCTGCCATCAATCTCCATGGTCAACTGTGGTTCCCGATTGAAGATTGGATCTTTAAAAAAATAAAGGTTTGCAATTAAATAAGATGTTTAATGTCAAACGCAAATGCAAAACTGAACAAATGAATGATACAACACTAGAAATTTAATAATTGTCTTTTTCAATTATCCAGCTATTTGTCAAGGAATCGATTTTATCATCAGAGAATAACAGAATTTCTTAACGTCTATACAGACTAAATGAATCTATAAGTTGAAAATTGGTTGAATTACGTTTTTTCTGAATAAAATCTTTTCATTTCGCTACAGTGGGAATTGAGCCTCATAAATTCCGATCGGCGGTCGGCTGCTTTTCCATTAAGCTACTAGGGGTATCGAGAGGAGAATCAGTTTTCAGAAAATCACGCATTACTATGCCAGATGTTACAAGTTAAATCTTTTAATGAAGCTGTATTATCGTCAGAGAATAAAAATAAAAAGAGTAAATATAAAAGAGCAGAAGTAAAAAAATAATATTTGTATTTCCGACAAAAGGATTGTTCTCTCGATCTCTTTAGTAGCTTCATGGGAAACCACCCGACCGGCAATCGTCAGTTCTGTGTCTCGAATCCCAGCAGAGCGAAAGAAGATCTTTTTGAAAAAAAATTGTATTAAATTGTTGTAATTCATAGTCACGCCTACGCTGTATAGACGTTAAGAAATTTCTTCATAATGCCTATATATTTAAAAAAGCATTCTTCTCTTGATCTCTCCTGTAGCTTAATGGTAAATCACAAGACCTGCATACGCAAGTTCTGTGGTTCAATCTCAGCGGTGCGAAAGGAGAAGATCATTTTTCAGAAAAATTTAATTTAACTAGATTTCAACAAAATTTGGCCATTCTTTCATCTTCATAAATTCTTACGTCCTATAATATTATATAATAGTGGCCTTTCAATGCTTGCAATTGATCGTCCATTATGTATCGTGGTCACCAAAAAATATAAGTTTTCATAAAATTCCAAGAATGTTTCAGGGTGTTCATCTGGAGTTGGTATTCGATTGCCTTCTGCAAGCTCCATACGGGTTAGTCTTCCAAACCGATTTTTCCATATGAGAACCCTTGCTCCATGATAGAGGAAAAAATTAGTAGTTGGCAGTCCAGGTGCATGTAATTCTGTGAAAGAAAATAAAAATTTGCTATTTAAAAGAGGTGAAAAATCAATAAAGAATAAGAGTAGGCTTCTTCTAGTATACTATACCTAGAAATGCATGGCGATAAGAGAGTTTCAGATGTCTCACTAATTTTTTTACATTCTCATCAGAGAAGGTATTAGATTTATGCAAAATTTGACCCCCCCCCGGTTTTTGTCAAATGTCCACGTTTTGAGACCCCCTGAACCCAAAAAAACAGGTTTTTACGAATGTGTCTGTCGGTCTGTCTTTCTGTCTGTGTGTCTGTAGATTTTTAGTTTGTTAGCACGATAACTTTCGAAAGAATTGACAGATTGGATTGGCCTTT
>JAAAKG020139716.1:0-12286 GCA_010014905.2 Druon quercuslanigerum | reverse complement strand
TCAAATAAGTTAGTGACATTTAATACAAAAATGTATGAAATTTCAAACAAGCGTGTTTGGAAATTCATACACAAAAGTGTTTGAATTTTCATACAAACGTGTTGTTGAATTAAGATACTTGTATATGATAATTGCTTCCCACACAAATGCATTAAATTTCAGACAAAAATTTTTAACAGTGGATGTATTAATTTTCTTTCATTTATTTTTATTTTTTTTCAATCGGAAACAATCCTGAGAATATATCCAAGTTGGATCTAATTATCTCCTTACATGTAGGCTTAATGCAATGTTTTTATTTTAAAATCAGAAGCGTAGAGATTGAGTTTACTGTTGCAACCAAATTTAGCTTCATTTCTACCATATTTTTATTGTTAAATGTTAAAATTAACAGAATATTAATCACGTTGAGTGGTATAGAAAAGATAAGTTACGAAGTCAAATTTCCTTAGTCTTATCTCCTACTTTGTTTTGCTTCATTTTCTTCAAATCATGAAACCTATCCCAGTCGACTGCGTTCAAGATTGTATCTTCTAGACAGAAAAATCTTAGTCTCCGTAAGCCCAATTTCAGTTTATGAATTGTACTTGGAGAACAAAATAGCTGAAATAAAATTTAAAGCTTATTATAATCTAGAAGGTTTCGCACCCAAAAACATTTTTACAAGTATCTTTAAATAGGTGTCAAGGAAAATTTGAGTGTACGGGAAAATTTTGGTCAACTATTTAAGAAAAAAAATATTTGTTACGTTTACCCTAAGATTGTATCTTGGGCAATGTATTTCCAGGGTACATTTTTAAAAATCTTGAAAGATTCTCTCTATCAACAAGGTGCAACAAAGCTTTCTTCTGTAAACAAGATGAACATACAATATATTATTGTTCTATTCAATTTAAAATTTTTGAGATAAATAAATTATGAACTGGCACTTAACTAAGAAACTATATAATATTGTTTAAAATATTGAATTCATTATCTAGTTTATTGCCAAAAAATTTTAATGTGTTTTTTCTTTAAAATATAGAGTTGAATTTAAAGCAAAAGTATTAAAAGAAACTTCGAAAGAACTTAAGATCGGAGCGAACTTCGAAAAATATTAAACATTATATTTAAAACACCTGAAATTTAGAAGTAAACAAAATTGTAGAGAATCTTTTTACAGATTAATAAAGCAAAAAGACACGAGATTTTGTACCTACAAATTCTTTGCGCAATGTTTTATCGTTGAGGATCACATCGTCCATGTTTTTGAATTCCTGTGAAGTCTTTACTGGCAACTCCAAGTCATATTTTTCAGCCAAATCTTCGGCTAGACAACCTATCAAATTTGAAGAATTTGGCTTTCCAGTGTCCAGGCGTGCTATTTGTTTACTAAGCTCCTTTTGCTCGATAAAATACCGTAATTTTTTGACAAAATGTATAAAATTGTACAAGAACTACAAAAGAAATAGTTTCTCATGTTGCAAGACATCATTTTATTGATTTTTTGATGCTGAATTGTAGTCTGCCAGATAAAATGGCGTAGTACGTTCCTGTTACGAAACAAAAACAGGTTAAAGATTAAAGTTCAATATGAAGAGGCACTAATCGTTTGCATGATCGTGACTTGACGGAGTTCATTGTCTTAAGGTTTTTGAGGTCACTTTATCCAAATCTGCTGAAAGAATCTCAAAATACCAAATGGCGGATACAAAATGGCGGAACAAAATTAGGAAAATTCGGGCAACTTCACTAAATTATCTATATTTACGTTTCCGCGATCGCTGAATGTGAATCTGATGTGAGAATAGGAAAATAAGAATTGGCGAATTCAATATGGCAATGTTAAGGTTTTCGAGGTCGCAGGGTCGAAATATGCGTCATAATTCAAAGAAAAAAAATAGCGAATCTATTATGGCGAAAAAAACAAGAACTCTATTTCAACAATAATTGCACGAATAAAATAAATATTACGGGAACTTCTCAATAAATAGACATATGTCCTATTATCAATCACTCATTTCCTGCAGCAATCAATCTTCATCACTTGAACTAATATCATCGATTGAATTTCCATTACTCATGGAACTCGCATCACTTTCCTCATTTACTCCTTCTGTATCTACACTAGAAACATATTTCCAAATTATAATTTTCCTTTTAAAAGTCCTTTCCCTTCCTCTTTGGCAAGCATTTTGACAACATTTTTTTTCAGTGTACTTCAGTTTGATAAATTTTGTCATGGCTGGTGTAATTTTCTTCTTTCTATTCTCGTCCTATAATCTTTTTTCAATAAACAATAAAGATATTTTTGGGTCACTCATTTATATTGCTCGATTGAAAACGTCTAAAAGACGAGATTCTCTGTTTACTTGCCGTGCGTGTGACGTCATATTTTTGCGATAAAATTTGTGCCATGACTCGCGGACATCTTCGGCATAATAGGCGATTAGTAAAGGGAATTGGTGAGCTATTTGGCATCCATGCAACAATAGTTTATGCATAGAGGGATCCATTCGCCCAGGCAAACAGCTCGTAATGCTTTCTATAAGTTCTCCGTCAAAAGTTTTCCAACAAATATAAATCAAGATCGATCTTGCATTTAAACAAAGATAATATTGTTGCAACCTCTTGGATGAAGTGAACATCGAGTTGTAAGCTTTCCGCAAATTTTCGAGGCTGTTGGAAGCATTTTCTTGCTAAGCTTCCAGTATTAGACGTACCGTATGCTCTGCATTTATAAATATATAGGGCCTTACCTTTTAGTTCTTTTTTATCATCCCATGTTCTTATCCTTTTTGTGTTCCTGTATGCGATATGCAAGAGATGTTCAAAACTTTTGATCTGATAGTGCAAAAGACCTAATCCCAATTTTGGATAAAAATCTGTAGGAGCGAAATCGTCTTCTAAATTTCCAAAATTATGAACTGTTTGATTACACATTGGGCATCTACATGTAGCCCTGTTTCCAACTATTGTATTGACGCGTTTTCTATTCTTCATTCGGAAAGTATGAGAAACAACAGAATTAATTTCCTTACCCAGTCTATTATTTTCTTTGATTGTAGCTGCTTCATCTTCTTTTTCAAGTGCAATACGCAACGGGCGACAAAAGCGAACACTTTGAGGGGTACGGATTAACCACGAATATCCAGATAAATTGCTTTTTAACTGTATAACAATCAAACTGCTTACAAAAAGCGAATTTTGCGGGTCAGAACGCTCGTTGTTCGAATCGACACACTTCTTGTGAGGGTTAAGATGTGCAGAGGAACTATCAAACCCCAAAGTGACGAGAAATTCCAAATTCCGCAAATTCTCCCACTTCACAGCAACAGCATCACATAATCTCTCAGCGGTTTTGTTCAAGATTGTTTGCAAAGGAACTACAATTTCAATTTCAGAAATGCTGAGTCTTATTTGCTTTGTAGAAATTCTTATATGCATGAACCTTCATTTTCTTCTTCACTTGAACATTCTGCTTCACAAGCTTGTCTCTTTCCATTATTGCTAAGTGTCAATTTTAGATGTTCAGAGTCATTTTCCGCAAATATTATCAGGTCGATCGCTCGCCTATAGCGCGAACTGTGGGAGGCCTTGCTTACATCAATCCGTTTCCTCCCACTGTTCGGACGTACCCGTGATATATTTTTTGGTCGACCAGCTGCTTTTTTCTTCACACTTTTTTGGTCCCTCATACTGGAAGCAATTAAAAATTCGTTTCCTCAAAAAACGTAAAAATATATGAAAGAAAGCCAAGAAGCCAAGAAATGGCATCAGGAATTCCAATTTCTAACAAACATTCTGCCTAATTTTTACATACTTCATGGTGCACAAAACATGTAAAAATCGTATTATAACTTGAGCAAAACTTACTTTGAATGATTCCGCAAAGAAAACTTATTCAAAATACATTTGTTTAGACGGTGTGAATAGTTATTAAACTCTCGTCCTAGGATGTATTCTCCGACAACGTCAAGTGATTATATTATAGTTTTAAAGGTTAAGAATTTTTTGTTCGTTTCATACATAATCCCGTTGTCCTGAACATAATCTTTCGCGACAAACTTTACGAAATCGTATTACAAATGCATTCTATTTTTCAAATTGTATACAAACATACAGCTGGGCAACGCAAAAAACTAGTTAGTTACATTTGCCATGAAGCTTATTTTCCCATACAGATTTGCCAAATAATATTCACTACGGTAAATGTCACTCAATGCGTTTATCCGTATAATAGCAGCTCATCTAGCCTATCATTTGAAATCGGAATTCTAGGAATTCCAATTTCGGATTTGAGTTTGGCGACCTCAGAAACGTAAATATGACTAATTTTGTAAAGTATACCACATTCTTATAATTTTTTTCTCCCTATATCAGTGCTGCTTTTTTTGGAAGTATGACGTCAGATTTGGACCCGGCGACCTCAAAAACCTTAACATGTAAGATTTTGTGAAGTTGATCAAGTTTTTTAATTTTCGTTCCGCATATTGAATTTGCCAATTCTTATTTTCCTATTCTCACATCAGATTCACATTCAGCGACCGAGAAAACATAAATATAGATAATTTAGTGAAGTTGCCCGAATTTTTCTAATTTTGTTCCGCCATTTTGAATCCGAATGAATTTTGAGATTCATTCAGCAGATTTGGATGAAGCGACCTCAAAAACCTTAAAGTAATGAACTTCCTCATGTCACGAACATGCAAACGATTAGTGCCTCTTCATATTGAATTTTTAATCTTTAACTTGTTATTTTTCGTAACAGGAACGTCCTACGTCATTTTACCTGGCAGATTACAATTCAGCATAAAAAAATCTATAAAATGATGTATTTCGACATGAGAAGCTATTTCTTTTGTAGTTCTGGTACAATTTTATACATTTTGTTAAAAAATTACGGTAAATTCCCGAATATCCCGGCCTGAAAAATTCGGGAAAAGTTTTCCCTATAATTTTTCCTCATTATGTAATCAGAAAGCTTCAACCTTGTCCAAGGAACATCCATTTTGCACGGTTTGTTCGAGAGATATTAGGTTTTGAAAGAAAATTTTGCAAAATAGCCCACTGTGCGCGTCGGCTCTAGAATGCTTTGAGGATACGCTCTAAAAGCAAAACAGAATTGTATAGAAAAAAATAAAAAATACATGTTTAGTGCAATCATTAAAAATTAAAAGCTTGCTTCAAAAATATACTACCATTAATAAAATCAATTAATTTAAATATCGTTTCTTATAGTTATTCTTCTATAATAGACAAAAAGTAGGTTGGTACTTACCATTTATAGTTAACCACTTAATAAAGATTTGATACTTTTTATGTCTTCGCTTTTACAGTTAACTTTTCGCTGGGTTAATATAGTATTACAAAAATAACAAGAAACTTTTAACAATTTGTGACATTTGATCCACAAAAACTAACAGTGTTTCCGAGAGGTCGGAGTCAGTATCAGAATACTCAAATTTGTGACGTCAGCGAACATAATGTCTGCACGCCGAGGGCCCTGCAATAAATTGCAATTGCTTGGGAAAAACTGTTCATTATAGTTAAAAAATGGTCAATATAGACACTGGCCTGGACCATACCAGACTGTGAAGATGAAAAGAAGAAAGTCGTGTTTTTATAGTTTTAATTTCTTATTTTCCATCATTTTAGACACCTCGTTGATCAGCTCGTTGATCAGCGCCAGACTTGGACCAGGCCAGACTTTCGGTCTAGATAAGGTGAAATCTGAGCCAGATTAGATCTTCCAAACTAGACATGTCACTCTTCCCTACCCCTTCTCACTGCTATCCAATTCGCCCCTTATCAAAGCTTCCCCTCGCCGTAATCATCAACAATATATCAATGCACATCCTACCTCCTCAACTTCATCTTCTATACATACATACATTATACCCCTTCGGCTGTCCTTAATTTCTCCGTTAAAAGCATCACCATTATCCATTATTTTCCTATATCGCTTATCACTTTTGCTCCTCACTTCCCTATCAGCACGTCTCTAGTCAACTTCCCTTTCATCCAAGCTATTATCACAGAGATGGGGATTGGATTTTTTGGGCTAAAAAGGGTAAAGGAGAGCAAAAATAGGGGATTTATGAGGTACATTATAATGTGAAATGAAGAAAAACCGAAGTGGGTGGAATATATAGACAAGGGTGCAGTTTTTTAAAATTTAATATTTTATTAAATTATCAAATATTGACAATGAATTGATTTATTTCAAAAATATATGAATGAAAGCGCATTAATTGATCTTGCGTAAAATACTGCAAATGTATGTTAATTATAAAATTTTTTTAAAACTTTATAATTTTGTAAAGACAGTTATACAATCACAGTTTATTTCCTTTACAAAAAAACTTTCAAATCCCTCAATTGCGGATCTATATGATATATAGAAAGTTTAGGTCGCGTTGTTTCCTGATCCGTTACTATCGTCTTCCACCGTTTCGCACGGTCGACATCGACGATGACGACGCTCTACGATTGGGCGTCCCGACGCGCGGCGTAGCCATGGAAACCCTCCCTCTTTGAATGGGGTTGGTACAGTAGAGGCGAATAACTCGCGAAAACACGTAAATTAAACGCACTATGGGGTCGAAGGGATGGAATGGGGCCGAGCAGGTCCCGGCCGTGAAACATAGTCGTCATAAGCGAATATTAAACCATGTTTCCGGAACAGAATACGCACCCACTCCTCCTAAATGGCAAATAAAAACCCACTTTCATCCAATGATATAATTTCAACTTTATTCCTGTTCCAACCTTCTTTACCAAAATTTAAGCCAGCTTTAGTATATTGTACTTTTTACATTCTCATCATAATGATAAGCTCATGATAATGATCAGTTTTACCTTAAAACTGACTATCTATTTACGATGGTGTCTGTCTGTCAGTCTTCATCATTGTTGTCATTGGTTGTGGATAGCTTTTGAATGACTAGTCAGATTGAATTGCAGTTTTGCACACAGTTTCAGGGGCCAAAAAAAGACCGAGTTCCTTAACCAGATATTTTGGGTAAAAATTCAAAACATTAGAGTAATTTCAAAACTTTTAGGCCATTTTTTTAAGACTTGAAAATTCGAAGTACTCGGGAAGTTAAAAAATTTATTTCTTTGACTTTTTCGGTAAAAAGAAAATTATCAGTTATAGCACACACAAAATTTAAATAAAAACAAAAATTAAAATTTTATGTCAAACAACGCACGATATGAAAAAATGCCAAGAGAAGAAAAACGTTGCTTTTTGAAAGCCCTACCCGTGCAGAAATCGCCAGATCTTTTCCCGATTACCAATCAGGCCGGGGTAGGGCTAATTTGCGTGGCCCGAAGTCATGTAAGTTCGGGTTCACCAGGTTTCTTATTAAAACGCCACCTAATAGGTGTTCAAGGAAATCGCAAAAGGTGGTGCAGTTACTTTGAACAGTTATTTTTGACAGGCACATTTTGTATATTGTGGTTGAATCCAATTATTATTTAAAAATACCAAAAGTAAAAAAGCAGTAACCTGCTGGGTAACATGACAAATTCTTAAAAGTTGATGACTTATTTTTATTATTTTTACAATATTTTGTCCGTTAAACTTAACACAAAATTCATAAGTACCTTTAATTAATAAGAAATAATAGTCTAATTAAGATGGATAATCACGGGCCTGAAAATGACTTAAGACGGTCCTGAATATGGGTTTTTCTCATCCCAAATTTTGGACCTGAAATCTCGAACTCCATTCACAGTTCTTAAGCTGATACCAAGTGCAATAGTTGAATGGCCGCTGGTTTCCAGTGTAACATAATATCGAAAAGATAAGGGCTACTTTTTGATTTTTGATATTCAAATCAGGCTTAAAGCAAAAAATAATTACAAAACTTTTTCTAAAGTCTAAATTATAATTTTGTAAGAAATGACCTGTTCGAAAATCAAAATTTTAATCCTTTAAGAAATTCCATGCTCCAAAGATAGACTTCTTTCTAATTAAGGATATTTTTATTTAAATTTAACTATTTTATTAAAAATTATCTTTTTTTATGAAATTAGTCTCTTTGGTACAACATTATTTTTTATAAATATATTTTTATTTGTTCAAACATCAATCTTGTTTAGTTTGAAATTTAACTATTTGCTTGAAAATTTCTGTATTTTGTTGACATCTCGCGTTTTTGTTCTTGCTGTAAAAAATAATTGTTTTATCTGAAAATGTAGCTATTCCATTTTTTGTTGAAAATCAAATTCCCATAATTCATTTTCAGCTTTGCTTGAACCAAGTTTGCGATCACGTAGGAGGAAATACTTTCCCACATGAGAAAATTTTCGCTAACGCGAAAGACTGGGATAATCAACAGAAGAGTACACGTCAGTAAAGTTAAGATAGGACGTAATTACTAGGTGTTAAGTCTATTTATTTATATGTATTAATTATTTAGGTTAAAAATATCCCATAATTTAGAACATGGCTTTGAATCCGTATATGATCGGGTTTCGATCGGGTTATCAGGCTCGGCCCCGATCGGGGCGTGAGTTTCATGACGTATCTGGCCACGATCGGATTCCCCAATCTGGGCCCGAATTGGGCCGATCTGTCCCCGACCGGGGCCATGAAAAAAATTCTGCACGGGTACAGGATTATTAAAACTAATTTTTTAACTTTCTTGACAAATTTTAAATTCAAATTCTCATCACAGAATTCACATAAATTCAAGCTACAAATTTTCTTAGATCTACTTTACGCTAGGAGGTATATTTTTTGTTTAAATCGTAAAAGCTAACATTATAAATAAAAAAATAAATTAATGAAAAAAATGACACACGTTGCAATAAAATGTTTACTAACACAGTTGTTTTTTATTGAATGCAAACTTTTTGAATTATTAACTTCTTACACATTTTTTAAATTCAATTTAAGGGTGGCATTCCGAAAGTAAATAAATGATATTTTTTCTAAATTGTTTTTATAATTTTTAAAGCATGTTCTGGCTGAGTTGAACTCTGAAAAGTTATTTGATTGGACGATTTTATTTGTTCAATTTTGAATACCGATAAAAAATCAAAATGGCAATTTAAAGAAAAAGTGAGAATTTACTCTCTATAAGCTATTGAGCTTCTAGACAGATACAAAAATAGTTTGATAAAAAACTATTTCTATAGGTTTCGAGAAAATGGAGGTAAAAGAATCTTTTTCAAAATCAAGTGAAATTTTGAATTAAAAAAAAGAGAATTTACTTTCCAAACCAGATCGGGAATCCTATCTGGCTATAATCACACACGCACGTACCGGGCATACTTCGGAACTCCCGTTTGGGAAACCCGATCTGTACCCCATCAGTCACATTATAATCCATTCATGAATTACACGAATGGAGATTGCATACAAGTAAACACGAAACTATCGAATCCCGTGCAGAAAGTTAGTCGTGGCCCAAGCTGGGTCAAGGCTTGGCAAAACTAGGCCCTGGCCTGGCGATCTACCCTGGACCAAGCTCGAATAAAACGCTTAATCTGGCCTGGGCCTGGTTTAACTGCCAGGCTAGATCGCCCAGCTTGGCCCAGGTTTGGCCATTTTGATTTAAAACGTCAGAATTTTCAAATTGTGGTATTTCATTCATTACTTCGCCAGCTTCTGATTCTTCCTCATCACCTGCATCTTCAGCATCATCTATATGCAATAACTTTTTAATTTACGTCCGTCATACTTGTTTCACAACTAAAAGTTTTTAATGAAAAAATGTTCTCAATTTAAGGTTAGAAGTCACGTGCAATCCTAATTTTTGTGAATTTATTTGCAATGGTTGCCACTTGTAAAGCTTGATACTTGAAACTAACATGTAATGAGTAAATAAACAGAATAATACTAACGCCATCTGTCGTCAATTTTACGAACTTTACTCTAGCCGGGCCCAAGCTTGAGCCATTGCAAAATACATGCTAGAACCAGGCTGGGAGCCACCGACCTGACCTAAGTGTGGAAACACGAACAAACTTGGCGATTTCTGCACGGGATGGTGTTCTCCTTTCGATATAGGGTATAGGGACGTAAAGAAGGGGTGTCAGACTACAAAATTTAATTATATTTTTGAGAAACGTAAGATTCTTGTAGAGGGTATAAGCTGTAGGGGAAAAGGTTTCTTTTTATTTAAAAGAATGGTTAATGACCAGAAATATTATATTTGACAATTTTCATTTTTTGAAAAAAATTTTGTCTATAAAACTGTTTAGCAAATTAAAAAAAAATATGCCATCCTAATCAGTGATAGCTACATTTTTTGGCAGAAAAATTCACTTAAAGAACGAAGATCATCGAAAAATGACCTATATTTTACGAGTTATTGACATTATTCTGTAAAGAAAATTTTATGTTAATCGCTTTACTTTTTGAATAATTCGAGAAGGTGGTTGCAGATAATATTTTCGCCAAAACATTGAGCTATCATTTATTAGGATCGTTTTTTTTAATTTGCTAAAAAGCAAGTATCACATATTTTATTCTCAAAATATAAAAATATTAAAGTTCTGCGCAAACTACAATCCATTTTTTGGTAATAGATTTTATAATTCTAATTCTACATTAAATTGAAAGACCTGAAGTTTTTATATAATAACTGAAATCAAAATTGCTTAATAAATTTCTTCATGTAATAACATTTATCACATCTAATTATAAATATACTAATTTTACCTGAAATGATGTAATTGATTATTAATTTATTTAAGGTTAGGTTTTAATAAGCCAGCAGATTGTAATTACTTACTTTCATCTTCCTCGCGTAGGTTTCGAGGCATTTTCAGTAATTGATACGATATTATAAACGCGTAAAATGTATACGAATTTTATCTGCACTATCAGAAAACATCAAGCAGCAGTAGTTCTGCGAGCGCATGGAGATGGCGCTTCAGTAGGTAATCGGTCTGGCCCGATCAGAGCCAGATTGGTATTACATTTGAAATCGCGCGATTTTTCCGTTGTTTTTTTTCAGTTAGGGCCTTTTGGTATTTTATTATTATTATTACACCATAAAGCCGTTTCCCTTTCGGGGTAGGCGTGACTTACTCGGTGGGCAGGGGAGTAGTGTGAGGAAGGGGTTATAAAATTTTTAGATTGATCGTGAATTCTCGTGTTATTTACTTAAATAACACGTTCACTCCGCAACACTGCTCCGACCCAGGTTGCTGATCAATCTCTCTAGCAATCACCCCAAGTGAAGATCCTCACAAAGTGGTCATGTGCGGTTCCCCACTTGGGTTTATTAGTATCCAAGGTCTTTGTTTCAGGCGTCATTCACTCTACTGACACTCTTCTTCACTGAGAGAAGTATTTAGTGTACACTACTAAGTCATTAGTCACAGCTACTGTACCGTTTAGCAAAATATGGACGGACTAGATATTTAGTGGAATCGACTAAACGGGCGTTTAGTCAGCCCTACTAGATAGCGTTAAGTAGCCTCTACTGAACGATTCATAGTACGCACTAGTCCTGTTTAGTAGGTCCCACTGTACGCTTTGTCGTTTAAACTATCCCTGTTTAGTAGCCTCTACTGAATGATTCGTAGTACGCACTAATCCCGTTTAGTAGTTTTCACTGCGCGCTTTGCCATTTATACTAATTCTGTTTCGTAGGTCTTAATAATCCAGCGTACTGTTTAGTAGGTCCTACAACACGATCAATGAATTTTACTAGTAAACGAAGTGGAACATGATGGAAGTTTCGAATATTGTTTTATTAAGATACCCTAATACATATTCACGTAAATCAAAATGCATATTACTTAGTATTCATTAATCTAATATTTAACATTTCTACTATATTACACAGCATGTCTTAGTGTGATGAATTCAGTCCCATCATCATGAAGTCGGACATCGTGACAAATCCATATTTGAGACATCTTAGTAACAAAAGTAACAATAATTTCAAACTTTTGCCTCTTCAGATCGCTTCATTCATCGTTTAATTAAAGATTCTAATAGTTTGTTACTGAAAAAAAAAATTCCAGACAAAGCAGAGGTGACGCCCCTATTCTGCAATTGCTCCAAAGCATGCAACACTGCATATCTAAGTAATCAAATGGTACTCGCCCTAAAAAAATTCGATGTACTCTTCGAATTTCCAACTTTTCATAACGTCTTCCATTGTTGCAAAGATCATTTTCGAGAAAAATCGCTTGTTAAAAACACAATACAGACACAGACAAACAATTTTTGCAGCCCGAGTTCTCTCAGTGTGCGGCGCGATGCACAGATCACAGATCAATGAAAATCAAGATGGAGTCGATTAGTATTCGACCCAAGCGGTAGTAGATGGTACTA
>JAAAKG020139715.1:0-12287 GCA_010014905.2 Druon quercuslanigerum | reverse complement strand
TAGTATAATATACAGTAATATAATAATATTTCTTTAATTGAAAATTTTATTATTTTGTTGAAAATCATCTTTTTTTTATTTGAAAATTAATTTTTTTAAATTAAAAAAGTGACCATTTCATTCTTGCTTGAAACTTATCTTTTTTAGTTAAAAATTCATTCATCTTATTGAAAACTCATGTTTTTTGGTACAAAATTCAATTATTTTGTTTAAAAAATTCTTATTCTCGAAATTTCTTTTACTGATTATTTGCAGCAAAAAGAAAAATTAGTTTAATCCCAATCATTCTTAATAGCTGCCTAAGTTTTACACTCTCAGGCACTTTGAAAATTATATAGAAAAAAAAATTTATTTTCGTTTGTAAACGTTGCAAACTTCATTTACGTAATTTCTTTCAAAATTCATTTTTTATGGATGAATTCTACTGTTATGAATTTAAAATAAAAAAAATTTTTTTGCTTATAATATCAAGTATTTGTCTATGAGAATTCTGCTTTTTGGGTTAAAATTAAACTACCTTGTTAAAAGTTGAACTACTTTGTTGCAAATAAAAAAAAACACTTGTGTTCGAAATTCATATTTTTTGTTAGAAAATATTCTTTTCAGTTGACGACGATAAAATATGGCGGAAGATAAAATTAAACTCTGACAAAATATTCCAGAAGATAAATTTATAGTCGGGCATAACTTGCCGGAAGGCAACACTCGACCTGAAATAAATCCTGTCTAATAAAATCCTATGTCAAATATTTGTCTGTTTTTTCGGCCCCCTTCATTGAACCGGTCCGAATTGACGAGATCTGAATGGTGTGAGATTTCCCCCTGGGTTCAATACGTAGCAGGGGTGGAAGGTGATAATAATTTGCAATCCGTCCCGACAAGTAATCCCACCAATTTGTGGCTGCACAGTAGGAGGAAGCAATGATATATAAGGCACTTCCGGCTCTACCGGTGGCAGAGAAAAGGGGCGCCGGATGACAGGAAGAGGACTTATATTTCAAGGACTGAACCCTTCACGGTCACCACGCATCATCAGCCGTAGCAAATCGAACATTGACTTCCATTCCCCCGAAATTTTTAAATGCCCATAATCTTGTTTTTTTGAACAGTAAATTCTATAAAAAAAATGTAAGTTATTTTTAGAATTGCGTAATTATTTCTAAATTTTAGAAATTAATTTACAAACGTAGGATAATAATTTCTTTCCAATTTAGCACGGACACGAACCACTGAAGTATCTCGATTCTTAAATGTCGGTAATAAAGGTTTTTAATTAATGCAATTTCAATCATGTTGATTTTTAAAAGAAAGATTTTATAAACATAGTTTTCATACAGTTTTAGAATTAAAAAATAAGGCCTAAATGTTAGGAATTATTTAGCATGGACTCGAACCATTCACGTATCTCCATGATTAGATATCGGTAACAGAGGTTTTTAATTAATTAAATTCCAAGGATCTTGCTTTTCAAAAAGGATATTCTACAAAAAATAATTATAAACGGTTTTTAGAATACTTAAATTATTCATAAATTCTAGGAATTAATCCATAAACGATGGATAAACATTCTTTTTAAATTTAGCATTGACTCGAACCATTTAAATATCTGCATGTTTAAATATCATGTTCATTTTTTAAAGAAAATTACCAAGCAAAAGCAGGATAATTTTATGTTATTTAGCATAGACACGAACCATTCAGGGGTGTCCATGTTTAAATATCGGTAATAGAGATTTTTAATTAATTAAATTCCAAGGATCTTGATTTTCAAAAAGGGTATTCTACAAAAAATATTTATAAGTTGATTTTAGAATACTAAAATTATTTATACATCGTAGGAAATAATCCACAAATAAAGGATAAAGATTCTTTTTAAATTTAGCATGGATTCAAACCATTCAACTATTTCCATGCTTAAATGTCGGTAATAGAGGTTTTTAATTAATTAAGTGCAAATAAATTTTTATGAATAAATATAATTTTGAATTAGAATTGTCCTAAGCTATCTCAACTACCGGCGAAAATCATCTAAACATCAATTTTTTAGCTGATATATGCTGTCAATGTTATAAAAATATATTGCCAAAAACTTCGAATTTCAATTTTTTTAAATATAATTATTTATTTTTAATAAATTTTGTTAAAATTTTTTTAAATTTAGTTATTAATTATTTCAAATATTTAATTATTGGAAATAATGATGAATTTTTAAGTTCTTGGGCACATATTAAGGATAAATTTTAATAGTATTTTTCTAAATTGTTTTGATTTTTTAAAATAATTTTTCCCTAGATTCTGCCTTATGGTAAAATTCGGTGCAAAAAAGGGAAAACTTTAAAATAAGGATTGTACTCACCACGCAAATAAAAAATTCTTAACAATAATAGTTTTGTAAATATTAACAAAATTTATTAAAATATTAAAAATAATGCTTTAAAAAAAATATCTGTAAGTATTTGTGGATTTTTTAAATTTTGTTACTTTTACACCAAGTTTTACCTCAGGGCATAATCTAGGAAAAAATTCTAAAAATATCTAAACAATTAACAAAATGCTACGGAATTTGGCCTTTAGAATGAGGCCAAGATTTTCAAAAAAGGTTACTTATTTTCATAATTATTTAATTTTGAAAAAAATATAGAAATTTAATTTTTTGCAATATCTTGTTATAAAAATCACATTTTGCATTCAACTTGGGCTCATTAGACGTTGAATTTAAATTATTTTCGTAATATTACGAAGGAAAAAATTAATATTAATATTATAAAAATTGATAAGTTGAATGCTAATAACATTTTTTGGTTGATTATGGTTATATATATATATTAATTTTTACTGGGTTTTTTAAATTTGCTATGTTTCTTTGATATTCTACGAATATATAAAGACAAAAATTAAAATAATCGATTCAGTCCATTTTTGTATTAAACCATATATTCAAATGTAAAACTTCATCTAAAAAGATACAGAATATGTTGCATAAGATTTTTTTTCATTAAATTTTCTCATCATTTTTGATTCTCTGCCATCTAAAGAATATTTTAAGACACAAAAAAATAACTCAGGCCATTTTTGGAAAAAGTCTATTGTTGCATTTTAAATCACTTAAAATTAAAAAAATTCTCTAAGATAATACTTTTTTCAATAGCTTTTTTGAATTTATCATGGTTCTCTGCTATAACGCGAACATGAAGATCAAAATTTAAAAAAAAACGATTGAGCCCTGTTTAAAAACTGTCCATTTATGACTTTAATTTATTCGAATTGGAATCATTTCTCTTAAAACATAAAAAATTGTATTATCGTGGCATATAATTTTACTATGATTCCCAATTCAATCTCAAGTAACATAAGAACTATAAAAACACTTTAAAAATCTTTTCTACCAATTTTGTATTCATACATTTTTGAAATCGAAGAGTTTTTTCATTATGTATCTTAAAAGGAAACTATTTAAAAAAATAAAAACTACATTTTAATGCATGCATATTAAAAATTAAATAATCATCAATTGCAAATCTTCAAAATAGGCCTATTTCAAAAAGACGTTCTAAATTCCTTTACTTAAAAATATAAACATTAAAAATGAAACAAGTTGCCAAATTTTCAATTGCAAACATTTTTAAAAAAGATCAGTGTTGAAAGTGTAAAATATCAGAAAGACTCACACTTCCAGGATATATTTTTAAAACATCTTATTACGATATAAAATCCAAAATTAACTTATTATTTTTTTATTTGCTTTTTATCCCTTCTGGGATAAATTTTTTATTGTTATTTAATATGGCATATGATTTGTATCATAAAATTATATATATATATATATATATATATATATATATGTATATGTATGCATGTGTATCTAAAATACCCCTATTTCATTTTCATATTGCTTTTAATGTTTTCGATGTTTTGAAATATTTATCTAAATTCAATTTTTAACATTATATGTCAATACGTTTTAAGTTTTTATTGAATTATTTTAAAAGATTATTATTACTTTAAATTTTCAGAAAACTATAGGGTAAACATTGTTTTGATGTTTCAATCAAATAATTTTTTACTGCATTTTATATTGTAATCTAATTAACTAACTATATAATATTGACTATTATGCTCATAATAACAATTTATTTTTTGTTCAAAATATCTCAATTACAAAAAATTTTTCTAATGATTGCGATGTTGTAAAATGAGTATCTGAATTCAAATTTTAAAATTATATGTATACATATATTTCAATGAAAATACTTATTTATTGATTTTTATTATCTGAACTCATTAATTAATTATAAAGTGATTCTGCTAAAATTTATATTTTCTAATATTAGTTAAAGGATTATAATTAATTAAATTGAAACAAAGACAAGTTTCATATTTAAAAAATTTATAAACTGAGAATTATTTGAATGCTTCAGTGAAAATAATTTTGTAACCTTTAAATTATTGTGCAACCTTTAAATTATTTGAATCTTCAATGTAAAATAATTGTTTAATTCTTTCTTTGTTTTGAAATTATTGAATATTTATTAATTAATTCTGTTTAAACTTAAATTTTATGGAATTGCTTCAAAAGCAATAAAAATATTCAGAAATTAAAGTTAAAGTTTAGGAAAAATATAAAGTACAAATAATTATTTGGAAAATATTTAATTAATTATCGGCTGATTAATTTTGACCACAATATTAAATTAAATAAAGTTTCAATTTAAAAGGTTTTAAATGAAGTAACATAAATTGATTATTTATTTTCATAATATGTAATTGACTTTTGCAATAAAAGTTGATTTTTTCTTAAGAATACCTCTATTCCAATTAAATAATTATCCTGAAGTTTGTGAAGTGAAATCAGAATCTAAATTTAAATTTTAAAATTATAAGAAAATGTATACCAGTTTGGTTGAAATTAGTTTTTAAAGGTTTTTGATAAATTAAATATATAGAAATTTATGTTAAAATTTAAAGAAAATATAATGTAAAAATGATTAGAATGTTTCAATGAAAATGATTGTTTAATGCGTTTTATGTTGTGAACTGATTAACTAATTATTGATTGATTCTCTAAAAACGTATGATTTCTGGAATTATTTAAAAATGTTAAATCAAATTTTGAGAAATGAAAGTTTAAATTTGAAAAAAGATATGAAGTAAAAATTATTTGAATGCTTCAATAAAGATGATAGATTAATGCTTTTCATACTGTAAAATAATTAATTAATTTTTAGATGATTAATTTTTTCAAGATATTAAATAAAATAAAGATTAAAATTTAAGTTTCTTAAAATTAGGTAACATAAATTGATTATCTATTCGAATGGTAAATATTTTTATTTATATGTTGTAAAATGTATATCTGCATTCAAGTTTTGAATTTATATGTAAATTTGTTTTAATTTTTTCTAAAATTGGTATAAAGGATTATTAACAAATCAAAATTTTTAGACATGACAGTGACAAAAGAAAAATGTAGATCAAAAATGATTTCAATGTTTAAATCGAAATTATAGTTTCATACTTTTTTTGTTATGAATAGATTATTTACTTATTGGCTGATGTTTTTCGCAATATTAAATTACATAATGAATGAATTGTAATTTCTTTTAATTTTTTTTTTTTTAGTTTATGTAATTCAATATTGGCCATAATTTGTATAATAAACGTTTGTTAATGTTTAAAATACCTTCTTTCCTGGAATAGTTTAAAATGTTATAAATAACTCAAAATTTCAGAAAAATGTAGAGTAAAAGTTACTTGAATGATTCACTGAAAATAATTTTGTAATTCTATTTATTTTATGAGCTCATTAATTACTTATTCGCTCATTAGTTTCTTTAGAATATCAAATAACGTAAAGATTGAATTTTTGTTTTTCTGCATTGAGCAACAAAAGTTAATTACACAGGTCAACATGGTTTTGTTGTTGGAAAGTGGAGAGTCATTTCCGAAGTAATATTTTACGTAGAATCCGAATCCGGGGTCAGAATTGGCCCATTTTGTCAGGATTTAAAGATATTTGAGGTTATGTACTCAAAAATCGCGTTTTTGGCAACATTTGAGGTTACGTACAGAAGACACAAAATTTTTTGGGATCTTTTCTTCAATGTATCATATAGTACTGCTCTTTTCCTTTAATTTGAGAGTCGCAGAGTTCAATTACCATTTTTCTTTATCAAGTTACGCCAATTTGACATTACGAGATATGTCTCATTATGTCTTGAGCATTTGCTTTTACTTTGAAGCAGACATTTTCTACAAGGTGTTTTCTCTTGAAAATTTGTACTTCGAAATGTTCGGGGTTCAAATGTCTGCCTCAAAGTATTTAAAACAAATGCTGAAGACATAATGGGACATATCTCGTAATTTCAAATTAACATAACTTGGTAAAGAAAAATGATAATTGAACTCTGCGACTCTCAAATTTAAGAGAAAAAGCAGTGCTATACGATACAATTAAAGAAAAAATCTCACATAATGTTGTGTCTTCTGTACATAACCTCAAAAGTAGCCAAAAACGCGATTTTATACATAACATGATTGAATCTTTTATATAATTTGTATTATAAAAGTTTATTTATTTTAAACCTATCTCTATTGAAATTATACGATTTTATGAAATGCTTATGCTGTCGCGGAATGAGTATCTGCTTATTACTTATTAAAATTTTTAGCAATTAAAAACAAAAAAATAATTGTAAAATTGGGTTAATGGTGAAAAGGAACACATAAGTTTTTTCCGTGCATGTGCGCGCACATGATAGTCTAGTTTTAAATAAATAAATATTGGTTTTTTGTCAAGTTTCCAAGGGTAAAAGATCTTTTAAATATTTCAGGGAAAACATCTTGAAACTTTAATTTAAAAACCTTCCGAACTCTGAAAAGTTTTATGTCCCTCTTCGCATTCTCATAGAAGATTCATAGAGGCTCTAATTCGATTTGTAGCTGCTCGAATTCGATTGGTCATGTTTCATCCTGTAACATCCCCGCAGACTCTGCGAATCGTGGGACGAGGCATAACATATGATATGAATATTGAGCTTGGCAAATTGAGTACTCCTCCCTTTTAAGGGACTTTTCACCCTTTTCACATGCCCACACTTCTTTTCCGGAAAAAGTAAATCACCCAAGGAAAGTTGTCAACACCGAGTGTGGTTATCGAAAATTAAAATTTATGGAGGGTACATTTTTCAAAAATTCGGGTGGGCACGACACCAAAGGACCATAACGAATAAGTCTCTTTGAAAAACTATTTCTTCGGCTTTCTTATTTTCTGTCTCAAGTGGGTTTAGAATTTATATCAAAGAGCAAAGAGAAAATTTAAATATTTGCTGCAAAATTTACGAGTAACAAATCTTCAATTTTAAATTGTAAAACTTAAAACTTGGAAAATTTTTAATTTAAACTTTACAAAATGAAATTTTTTTAAATTTAAATATTAAGAATTGAAATTTCTAAAATTTTAAAGAGCTACATTTGAAAATTCTTGGTTTTCGAAAGTAAAGAATGAGAAGTTATTCAGCTTTCAATATTTATATATTAAAGGTACATAATTTTTAACGTATTTTTGAAATGCCTTAATTAAAATTAAACTATTATACAAATATTTTATTCTGTTTTTCTATAGAAGCTTCTATTCTATCATACTTAATAACGAATTCCAAAATCTTGGAAATAGAAGATTACTAGATTGTAAGGTTTGCACTTTAAAACAATTTAATTTTAAAAAGTTTTTTTATAATGTGATGTTCAATTTGGAGATTTAGAATAAAAAATTCTTTAATTTTGAATTTATGCAGTTGAAGACTCAACATTTAAAATGTTTATATATTAATATTTAAACAGGGTAAATTTTGGAAATATGCATTTTTACATTTGTAATGTGCATAATTTCAAATTATGTAGTTGTTTTTTAATTTTTGGGTTCAAATTTTGATATTTAAAAAAATCCTTTAACGCACAAACCTAGCACAATTCAGCACAATTTTCATATTTTTGAAATTCAGAAATGGCGAGGCAGATTTTTTTCAAATCGGTTATTTTCAAATATCATCTGAGATATTAAAATTTCACTTGTGCCACAAATAAAACATATTACCTACCACAAAATTTTTTTTTCGAAAAAATCAATTGGTAAGGCTGAAGTAATAAAATGTTTTTTTGATTTTTTGGCTTTGTTACCTAAATTTCTAGCTGTTTTAGCCTAATTTTGCCATCTAAAATTATCTAGCTAATTTACCTAGATAATTTCTATATTAAATTTTTTAGCTAAAACAGCTACATGTTTGAATAATATGAAGAAGATTTTTAGATGTTAAATCTTTCTTTTTGTTATTTTAACGTCTGGGTATATATTACATGTATGTACACAATAGTCAAATCGACCAACTCCAGACAAAATGGTTTTTTATTATTGTATATTTAGTGTATAAAAAACGTTATTAAAACGTATGAATCATATGACGTTTCGAAACATGACATGTTTCCTCTTCAGATATGAAAGAATCAAAAGTTATAATGAAATCAATAATTATAATGATAAATTATAATGAAACTTTTGATTCTTTTATATCTGAAGAGGAAGCATGTCATGCTTCGAAACGTCATATGCTTCATACGTTTTAATTACGTTTATTATACACTAAATATGCAATAATAAAAAACCATTTTGTCTGGAGTTGGTCGATTTGACTATTGTGTACATACAAGCTACATATTTAAATACCATAGCTAGAAATTTAGGTAATACAGCAGCTATATTTCCTTAGAAGATGAAATCCAGCTAAACGTCTAGCTGAGACAGCTAAACCATTTTTTCAGTGTAATCTCATAACATTTTAACATACAACCTTGTATACACGAAACGAATCAAATTCAAATTACACAAAATGAATGCTTTCGAAGATTATCATTATTATGCAATCAAAAATCGATACTGAGGAAAAAGTTCAAATGTGAATAACTGTCTCTTTTTGTCAATTAGAGTTTATAATTACTCGGCTATAGAACTTCAAAGCGATACAAATTATCTCGAGTTCCAAAGCTGCCTTTTGCTCTCTGAAATCGTCGTTAATTCCTAATGCTTATTAACGACCGTTAACGACCAAATCGATTCAGGTTCGGCTAAATTACGTAAGGAACTTAGCGACTTGTCGTTGGCGTCTCGAGCAGCCAAATGTCGAGCATCGCTTACTGCGATTGCCGAAGTTAGCGTGATTAATTTCGAGTTAAATTAGATTGCTGGGAAAGGCCAAGGAAAGAGAAAGAGAGCGAGAGAGAGAGACAGAGTACGAGGGGGAGGGGGGAGATACTATTTACCACGTGCAGAAGGAGAATTTGCTAAATTAGCGAAACGTGATTCCTTTTATTTGTTCCCTTTATTGTCCACTGAGTCTCAAAACTAAGTATCATGGATGTAAGTCAACAAAACTTTTAATTAAAATATTTAAAATTTTGGACACACTTTTGCTTGTCCCCCTCCACCCAACCGCAATTATAAGAAAAAGCTATTTTGTCAATTTCATCGGTAAGAGTCTTCCGAGATAAAAATATTCAAGAAGAGAGGGGGCATAGGATCAAACTTGATTCTTTTGTTGGAAATTCAAATATTTTAATGACAATTTAATTATTTTGTTAATGATCAAGTGTTTCGTTGAGCATTCGTCTTTTTTATACATAGAAATTTCGACTTTTTAGCTTAAAAATCCAACGATTTAGTAGCAAATGAAACTGATTGCGGTAGAAGTTTAAACTTTTTTGTTTAAAAATTCTTTCATTTGGTTGAAAATTTATCTTTCTAGATTAAAGAATCAATTGGGTTCAAATTCAACAATATTCTTTAAAATTCTACGTTTTGCTTCAAAGTTCAAGTACTTGGTTGCAAATTAAACTGTTTAGTTGATAATAGATTATGTAGAATTACATATTGTTTCTTTGTTGGAAATGCGACTGTTTGGTTGATAAATAATCTTTATTGGTTTAAAGTTGATATTTTCGGGTTTAAAAGTTTAAGAGCAGCCTTTTCATATTCTAATTTTCTAATATTCTAATATTTATATTTTTATATTCTCATATTCTAATTCGATATCATAAGTGTAACAGGATTCGAATTTTAGTTTTTAAATTTAAATAGCCAGGGAAAATCAAAAATTGAAAGGAACTTGGAAGTCAAAATTCCAGGAATTTTTAACATAAATTTTTTTATCGACCTGGAAAAAAGAAAAAGAAAATTATGAATAACTAAATTATGTCAAAGACATAAATTGAAAAAGTACGCTTCGCCTATCATTTCCTTAAGAAACAGCATTTTTCTTAAAACTCATTTTATTTAAAAAATTGCGATTGTATTACCTGCTGTTCATCATAAAATATTTCTTTCTAAAGGTATACCAAAAAGATGATTTAACCTGAAAAGAAAATATTTCAATGGATATTATCTAACATATGATTAATTCTAATATAGTCTATATCTTTAGTGAAAAAAAGATTGTTAACAAAAAAAGGTTCATTTTTAATTAACAATTATAGTAAATTACTTATATCCAATTAATAATTCTATCTCATACCATGAATTCTTTTTTTTTTATTTCTCTCCTGATAAAGAATTTTAATACCATTCCAATTAAAGTCATGACCATGTGTAATTTTATGCTTTGAGAGAACTGAGTGATATCTAGGACTTCTATCAAAATTATTTTTATGTTCATCTTTCCTAAGTCTAAGTGTCTAAGTTTTTGCAATTAATCTCATAAATTACACATTTCCTGTCTAACGTGTCATATGTATCTTTTCCTAATTTGACTATCGTAATGCTTTTAAAAGGAATTCTATATATGGTATGCAAACCTAATTTACCTAACATTGATTTCAAGATTATCGAGATTTTACCAAAATATGGAAGAACAACAGTGTTGGAAGATTATATTCTTCATTATTTCTCGTATTTTGTTTGTTATTCATGTTTTTAATTTAATTTATCATGTTATGCATATGTTTTTCAATAAAATCAATAGGATAATGGTTAAGAAACAAAATAAGATTACATAGTTCAACATTAGTTCCATGAAAAATTGGATTTGAAAACTTGAGGGATCTATCAATTAAGTTTTTAAGAACTCCTATCTTATTTTGAATAGAGTGATTGGAAAGAAAACTAAGTGTTCTTCCTGAACAAATATTTTTCCTATGCCAATCTGTGTTTATTTGTTTTTCATCAGTTTTAATTAAGGTCATATCAAGAAAATGTAATTTATCTTCAGTTTTAATTTCAACTGTCAATGGTAATCTTGGGTGTATGCTATTAACAGTATTTAAGAGAGTCTTAACATAATTCTTATGAACACTATGTACTGAGTTATCAATATATCTAAAAAAAAATCAATATTAAAATCTATTTTATCAAAAATTTCACTTTCCATATCTTCCATAACCATTTCAGCTAAAATTGGAGACAAAACTGATCCTATGGGAGTTCCAAACTTTTGTTTATAGAGAATATTAAATTTGAAATCGACAGAATAAAAAACATATTTAATAGCATCTAGAAATTGTTTTTTGGGAATTTTTGTGTCAATTTTAATCAAATCCCAACATTTAATTATAGCCTTTTCAACTCTTTCATATGGTATATTTGGGAACATCACTATTACATCAAAAGACACAAAAATATGATCGACAAGTATTATTAAATTTTTATTTAGTTTTAAGAAAGCATAACTATTTTTTATCGAGTTTTTAGAAGTTTTAATTGATTTTTTAATAATATTATTTAATAACTCTTCCAATTTTCTAGTTGGAGAGCCTATTGTTGAAATAACTGGTCGTAAAGGATAATCAGTTTTATGTGTTTTAGGAAGGCCATAAGCTAAGGGAATATTAGTACTCCTTGTATCATTATCACATCTTGTAATATTATTCCCTAAAAATTTCTTAGTTCCCATACTACCTAGGATTTTAAATAACCCCTTTTGAACCATTTTAGTAGGATTATTTGGAATTACTTGAAAACTATCCTCATCATTAAAAATTTTTAACATATTTTGGATATAAATATCTATATGAATAGCTATCGTAACAGAATCTTTATCTGATTTCGTAATCATTGATTTTGGATGATTTTTCACAAAAAATTTTGTTTCACTTAAAGCATCATTCAATTCTTTTTCGAGTGTCATTTTTGGATTATTATTATTTAAGAAATCACTCTACTTTATAAAACAATGAAGGGAATTAAAAGTACAGAAGCTGTCAACGTGAGAAATGGCAAAGGGGAACTGCAATATGAGGAAGACGGG
>JAAAKG020139714.1:0-12287 GCA_010014905.2 Druon quercuslanigerum | reverse complement strand
AGAGAGATTGATCAGCAACCTGGGTCGGAGCAGTGTTGCGGAGTGAACGTGTTATTTAAATAAATAACGCGAGAATTACAGATCAATCTAAAAATTTTATAACTTCTTCCTCACACTACTCCCCTCCCTACCGAGTGAGTTACGCCTACCCCGAAAGGGAAACGGCTTAATAGTGTAATAATAAATAATAAAAAATCTTAACATTTTTCTGCTTAGTTTCAAGTTCAGGTTGATAGGAATTTGTATTGACTAATAATTTTATGTGCTAATTATTTTATGTAATTTTATTTAAATTTGAGCTGCTGCTAAAACGAGTTACTTTTTATAATATTAAGAGGAAATTTTTTCCTCGTAATAGGACAAGAGTATATTGCAAAACGTCATTATATTACATTGTTTTAGAAACATCAGAATAAGTCTGGAATTTACAAAAAATTTAGTTATTTTGCTTAGTATCAAATTTATTCTTTATAATATTTTGTCCGAGAACTGTAAACAATATTAATTACTTCCAGTTGTTCTAATTTTTCGAAAACATCTAACTTTGACGTTTTTTTGCAATATATTTTTATAACATTGACATTTTGCCAAGGTGCTTCTCAATGAGAAATCTAAGAATCTTAAAGCTATGAATGTGGCAGTCCAATCGAATTCGCATAGAGAGTTGTAAGATTTCTTTGAGATTGCTTGGAGTGCCCAGATTTCCAAAAATTCTCGAGGAATAACAGATTCGGCTAAGGTCGGCGGCGTTCCGATGGAGTCGGTCGTTAGTTCGACTCGCCGAGGCAGCGTGTGCATGATGAACGTCTGAATGTGTAAATACTTCGTGGTGTGAATGCTCCACACTTGGCGAAAGATTTTTAAGATTTCTAAGAGTTCTTCAAAGAGTTTTCCTTCATATTTCCTGCGTAGCAATCTCAGATTTCTCAATGACTAGCCTCTCGTATTTTGCTTTCAACTTAAGCTTATCAAGGCTATGTAACGAGAGGGTCATGTGACCAAAGCTGGTCCTCAATTTTTCTTTCCCCTATTTACATCTAAAGGAAATTAGGTATCGCTTTGAAAGACTGTGAAATGAAAGAGGAGGCAATAAAGTGCATGCCTGAGCTTTGTTCCGGTGAAAATTTTGAAAAAAAATGTCCAAACAAATTTAAACTGGAAGCTTTATCGGTACTTTTCTTTTCCAAATTACTTCTACACGAAATGAGATATCGTGTTGAAAATTTGATACCCTAACTAGAAGGCACGAAGGAAGGTGTTTCTGTTCCTCCTAAATAATTTTCAATTTTCTCAATAGGTTAGTTATGAGGTTTATATTTATCACAGTGGGAAAAACAAGAAACATTGGTCATGAACATTGTACACAAATAATACAAACACTAATTTCTGCACTTGAAATGCAAATAAACGAATTTGGGCTGACATACGTATCAGCTGTATCAGAGCAGCACTATCGAAGCGAGTAGACAACTTCAAACTTCTGCCGGTTTTTGGGTAATACAGATTGCAGATATGCCGTAAAGCCTGAATGCGTCGGCCGATATTTCTTATTTTAATAAATAAATCTTTTCTTCCCCCAACTGTGTGCCTTGCCACAAAGGGCCCTATAATATTTATTAAAATTTTCGACAATTCTTTTCGCGTTATTTAAAGTTTTATTTTTAAATATGGGTGAAAAAATATTCATCTCAGGACTGACTTGATCAGCTGGCCCACTCATTACATGGCCTTAAATGCAGAATTTGATTACCCTCTACGCTGTTGCAAGAAAAAAATTCCCATGTCAATATTATAAATATTAGCTTACCTTATCAACAGCTGTTGCAATTTTGCATAGGATTTATTGAAAAACTTGTCCTGGAACTGTTTCAAAAGTTGATCTGTAAAACCTGAAAATGTCATGGAATTTTGAAATACGACTTCTGTAACAACGCTGGAAAGGAAAATTGTTTGAAAATTGTAAATAAACCTCACGAAAAATAGAAATGATTAACGGGATGCGAGGTTGAAATTAAATAATATTTGCAGAGTACAAAGAGAATAAAGAAGAATTATCGCTCGCATGATGTAAATTGATAAGCAGTTTGTTTAACGTAAGTTGAAACTGTTGATTAATGAAAATAAGACGACTTTCTAGAGTGGTTTTTGATCAGAGAGATGAAGGAGAAAATAGGTATGTACACACACACACACACATATATATATATATATATATATATATATATATATATATATATATATGTATATGTATATGTATATGTATATGCGCGCGTGTGTATCTGTGTTTGAGAGAGGGCGTGTGTATGTGAGGGCGTAGGTTCTGTGGTACGTGCTTGAATATGTGCGTTTCGTGAAGGTGGTCGTGGTTGCGCAGAGTGATTCTAAAGAAGGTGGAAGCAGGGAGACAGACGATTATCATATATCGGTCGTAGATCTCGCGTTTGTACAACTAGGGAATAAAACAAACAGAGGTGGGCCCCATGGGGCCGACTGATCTTCAGGGTCGGCAATTATGAGCCCCCCGCGGGGCTCGAGTGTCTGCCTACCTTCTTTTATCTCTTTCCTTCGCGCTGCTTGACTCCGTCTTGTGCTCCCCCCCCCCGTCCCCCTCCCTCTCCGATCCTGCATTTCTCTCATCTCTATCGTCTTTTCCACCTAACCACGATCTTCGTCCTCTTTGCAAGATTTCACAGATAGACAAGACGCTCAGGAATGCACTGAATATCCAGTATCAAGTATCCACCATCCACCTGTATTCTGGTCCTCTGGATATTCTGAAAAGTCGACAATTCTCATCAGATATCATATTTTCATGGGATGTTTTAGCGAGTTTACATGCATTTCTTTAACTCTTTCTGATTTTCGATATTCCGAGGATAAGAGAGATGACTAAAATTATCGATTAATACCATTAAGGAGCATTCAAATTCAAAGCTCCAGGGCCTGAATTGTTTCAAGTTTCGAACTTTAAATCTTTTGTATGTGAATCCTCCCCTACTAAATTTTAGGATTCTTAGCCCAAAAAAATGAGTTTTTAACTGATAAGTAAATCTAGCAATAATGAATGTTCTATATTACATAGCTTCGAAGTTATAGCATCATGAAAAATGTACTTTTTATAAATTTTTATCAGACATTCAGTTTTTTCGAAATAACTTTTTTCTGTTGCACTTCACGTAAAAGGTTGTTTTTGTGATAATAAAAATATGTCAATTTTGCTGTACTAAAGAAAATTAATTTCAATGCGATGAAATTTTTCCTAATATTAATTAAAACGAGAACTAAGATCGAATAAACTTGAAAATAATTTCTTTTATTTTTGCATGAAGTGCACCAGGAGCAAATTTTTCCGAGAAAAAATCAATACCTAGCAAAATTTCATGAAAAAGAATACTTTTGACAACGCTGTATCTTCGGACGTATACATATGTGTACGTCAAAATTTATAAGTTTTCATCGTCGATGTACAAGAAATAATATAAAATACATCAACGAATATTACAAAGATTTTCAGACACATTTTTCGCAAAAATATCGTTTCTTCAGGCCATATTTCCCAAACTATAGGAAATAGAACTGATTAAAGCTGACTTTATGGACTGTTTCAAATAATCTTATGAGTTCAAAAGAAAAATCATGTTTATTTAATAATGTCGTTAGAGATTTTTTTCGTTTTCCAATAATCCTGGTGTATCTCGGAAATGAGATTTGAAAAAAACGAGCCCAACTTGTTTGGGTTGAATTCACTAGAGACACACAGTGAGAGATGATTCAGCTTATCAAGTAATTCAATTAAACACCATTAGCATTCCTATTTTCTTCTTCAATCAAACAAATTGATGTAAAAGATTCTGAATTTTCTCAAGAGTTTTAAAGCTAGCGATGGATTACTGTTTAGTCGAGTCGAGACTTAAGCGATCGTAATATGTACGCAGAAGATGCATAAGAATAGCCCCGGGAGAGAATGCATTGGCTGGTCTCAGGGCCGCAATTCAATATTAAAAAATTATAATTTTACTCAACATTCATTAAAAAGCAAAGAAACTAATCTACATAACAAAAACATATTGTTTCCCCCGGGACTAAGCAGGATATTTAAATTAAAGCGTGATATCCGATTTTCATGCAAAGAAAGCTATGACAGGGCATGAAAAGCAAAGATTTCGTGTGTTCCACTTTACCCTAGAGCAGAGCTGCTCAGCGAGGAGAACTTCCCGACCGAAGCAGATGCTGTACTTCCAATTCAATTTCTCCTAAAGAGCGGGAGTCAGCTGGAGCAGTGGTAAAGACGTGTGGTCATCTCTCGTTCTAATGAGGTAGCAAATCTGCAGGGTTACCTATAAATACCAATAATAAATCTTTTAATTGAAGCATTAATGTTTCGCTCAATTGATCAAAACTGCCGTCCTAGTGAAGAAAGTTTCTATCTACGTTTTGCAGTAAGGATTGCAGGATTGACGTAAGGATAATACTTTGCCATAAGGATTTCAGAAAAATAGACCTTACCACAAACAGTACAGATAGCCATTTTCTTAACCAGGACGGCACAAAAGGTATCTGCTTTTGACTAAATATTATTTAAAGGATGCGTAGGAAATTATACATTTTTTAAAATGTTTGATTGTTTGGATTCTTACTATTTTTGATTAAAAAATGGAATAATCTGCATAGATTGTTTTAAAATTAACTTTAAAAATATGCAGGTAGTAAGGTCAACATTTGAGATTCTACAATGAAAGCTGTACAAAATTCTACCTATTTTTTCAATTTTTAAAATAAATTTTTGAAAGAGACCAATCCTACCTCTTCATCTCCTTGGAACCAGGTTTTAAAGTAAATTCCAATACATTTGGCTTATACAGTAATTATGTGCAAGGTTCTGAAAAATCTTTGAGAATCAGCCAAATGCTAGACTTGATTTTTTCTGAAGGCTGTTTGCTACGTATCCCTCTCTTTTTCCTTATCCCTTTTTTTCTTGTCCTGGTCGAATCGCAGCGCCCTTCCTCTCTTTTATAATGGTTCGGGCAAATATATTTATAGTGATTTATCGTATACACGGGCCTCCTCTTGAATGCGTATTCGATAGAATGTTGTGTGATTGTGTCCAATGAATTATCGGTAGTGCATAGAAATCATTAGTGCATATACAACACTAAACAGTGCCTTGAACTTAAACTCAAAAAACGATTTAGTTGAATAAAAAAAATCTTCAATTGTGTTAAAAATAGAATATAGTTATTATATGGACAGATTATATTTGTTTAACTCAACAAAAATTTTCGGATGTTTGAACCAAATCTTTTGATGGATGGAGTATTTCATTAATTTAAATATGGGTTTTCAGTCAAACATTTTGTTGATTTAACAAAAACTTAATTGATTCTACCAAATTTTTATGTATATCCAAGGAAACAGATGTTCTTTTGTTTAGACATTTTTTTCTGGCTGTACGAGCATTGAATCACGCGGAACCCCGAAGAATTGAACTACCCTAGCTCCACTCTCGAACCGATCGAAATTACCATCGAAATATGTATTAAGATTTTGATCGAACACCTCTCTCCCGGGAAAAATTTACGGCGTTAGAACGGACATCCGATCGAAACTGTAAGGCAGAGGTCTTGAGTGAGGAGAAATTCGGTCCCAAATATTCATCTTCAAGATGTCTTGTTTCCACCTTTATGCCGTCCGAATTTCCTCCCGCTGAAGAGCCCTGCTATAAGGAATTCTGCTCGCAGGACTATAAAACACTATAAATAGAATAGGTGTGCAATTAATTTCATGTTTGCAAATATAATTTTCAGATACATGCGATTTAAAACAAGAAAGAGGAAAATTAAAGTTACTGCATATTCTTAATTATTCTGTACAATTTTTATACATGTAGCGTTTGATCTAATTTTCTTCCTTAAAAAGATATTACAAATTGGAGTTTATTATTTGGAACTTTTACTCTTTATTTCTAAATAAAGAAATTTCGCGAAATTTTTTCGAGATATGAGACTGATGTAATTTGCAAAAAATCATTCTTGTCAATCCAAATTCTGCGTGATTTATGTTATAGGTTCATTATTTTTTTTAATCTGAACGCTCCGCAGGCACATCAACAAGTTTGGGCACGCGACTCTTTGAGAAAGCGCGACTGTCGGTTCTCGCGCTTCGCGCTCGATAGAATATGTATCTTACGCTTCGCGTTCCATAACGTATTTACCTCGCGCTACGCGCTGGGTCTTTGTATTCCCCCTAAATTTGAGCACATACCCTGTCATAATTAAAAGTCAAAGCATCGACAACTGTAATTTGGTTCTGGGAATTCTCTTTTGCTTAAACTCTTTCGACTTTAGCAAACACATTCTCATCACATACATCTTGTTTCGCACTCGTTTTTGTCCAGAATCGGAACTTTTCTGGATTATGTTCAAAACTATTATATCAAATGTATATTATATTTATTTCTGTACCTCAGTCTGGTACTGCTTCTTCAGGCGTTGCAAAATAATGCACAAATTTTATTTTTCTTGATGGCTTCAATATTTTCTCATTATTATCCACTAATTTTTATTCTTAGCTAGCAACTTGGTCGGTTTTTCATCAATTTAGTTTGCTTATTTTCAATGTCATTTTTGACGATTTAAACTAAAAATATGCATCCTAGCCTCAAGTGGTTACAAGGAAATTTGTAAATATAACTCAGGTGAAAATTTTTTTAAAATAAAATATTAATGTATCTTGTCTGTTTTCCAACGAGTCATATTTTTTATTTTTAACTTGTACTTATTGCAAGAGCTTATAATAAAAAAGTGTAGATATTTTTATTGTTTGAACAAATTTTCTCTTATCATTTCTTTCGTCTTTTGTTTCTTTTTTCCAAAAATTTAATTGTTTTATTTTTAATCTAATATGTTACAATTAAAATAAAATCTACGCTTTATACATAAAAATTATTATTAGGAAATTTTGAAATCGTTTGTGGGTGTACAACTTTTATTTATTGACTTAAAAAATGTAATATTTTTATTCTTATTGTTATTTTTTTAAGAATAAGACAAAAATTGCGCGTCCTATCAAAAAATTATTGATGACAAATTTGTCAATGAATTATCAGCTTCAATCAATTTTCAGCTAAATGTTTAGCTGTAATAAGGAATAATATTTCTGTCAGGAAGTACAAAAAAGTGAAACACTCAGACTTAACTTTAGTATCACCGGTGAGCTAAAACTTTTGTCAATTTATTTTTTTCATGTGTTTGGTCGTTTTTCAAAAATTGAATTTTTTAATGTTCAATATTGTTTTTTACGTATAAAACAAAAACCACGCATCCTATCAAAAAATAATTAATAACAATTTTGCAGCTATTTTGTGGCTAAACAACACTTATCATGTTATGGTCAACATAACCAGATATTCTGGTAAACTTAACCAGATGTTCTGGTAAGCTCAACCAGATATTCTGGTACGCGTTGATTTCCAAGTGTCGAATTTCGACACTGTTGTACCTTCACGGACTCTCCGCAACCCCCTCTGAAATTACATGGACTGCCACCCAGAGAAGAAATCGAAAAAAAGATTCCGACTACGGTTCGCAGTAACTATGTCCCGCTTCACTAAAATTTCGTCTCTCTATTATCTATATGTTGATGTACCAATAAATGGTGATACACAACACGCAAAGCAAAAGCAGCATATTATTGATGAATTCTGTTTCTGAAACTATTCGATAAGCCTATTTTGTTCGAAATTACATAATATGTACTTAGATCACTTTGTCAGTATCAAAGTTCTTGAACATTCACTTCATGCGTTTATTATCTACAATGTTAATATGTGCTTGCTACAAAAAAAATGTGTTTGGTTTGGAAGTATCTCTGTGCCACTGGTATTTAGACAGATAACTCATTTTTTTACAACACCACGAAATTCACGGTTCACTATAATTACTTATACTTAAGTAACTGAGAGTACAATAAAAATATCGCGATTGTTCGAGAATTGAACATTTACGACAAAGGGTCACTTGACACATCCACAATGAGAGACTTTTTGTTAAAATAGATGATGAAAATGAATGAGAATTTAGTATAATATCGTTTCAAAATAGGGAAAACAGGGTTTGCGTATCAAAAATTAATATAGTGGTTTTCAGCCTTTAAAACTAATATATTTGTTTGAACAAATGGATAGGATGTTGCATTAACTCTTATAAAACTTGCGAGAATTTGAAATAACCTAAATTAAAGTTAACAAGCGAAGTTAAAACTATAGTAATACATTTCATTCGAAAGAGCGAAAACATCTTTTGAAGTTGCCATATAAAGCATATGAGCATGTCAAACGACTATATAAAAAAATAACTCACTCAACCAAGAGATTTAACCTGCAGGCGGAGGAACTAAATAAACAAATTAAACAAAATTAAATACGGACACACGCGTGCAATTATTATTTACATTATTATATACTTACTTTTTTCACTACATACATAATCGCTATAAATAATCGGAAACGGCTTTGGCGAGATTCCAACCTAACTTACCTAAGGCACTAAACGCATTCTCTAACAACTAAACTCCAAAACTAACTTACATTATGGAAAATTTACCAAAAATCTTGGCAAAGTATCGTCGCTTAAATAATTTTGTTATAAAATATATTTTTTAAAGGAACTGATAATATTCTTGTATGAATACCTTTCCCTAATTTGATATCTCGAAAACTCAGCATAATAAACTTTATGTGCATTTAGATGGAATATTTTATGAATTGTACTCATTGAATTAAATCGTATTATCTTAGTGTAAAAATTTCGTTAGAAAGTGTTCCTAATGTTTTTAATCCCATCATAAATTAATGAATTGAAAATAGAAAGAGTTAACTTTTATTTAAAATATTGCGAAACATAACCTTACGGCTCGATCGGAAAATGGCGGAAACAATCAATGAGCATTCTCAAACGAAACTATATGAAAAATCAAGAACAAGGATTTCATAGTTTGCTATGCGTCTCAGGTTTCTGTTAACTTCATATTGACAATATCAATTTCTAAAATACCTTTACCAGATTATAATATTTACTATTTTCCTTATTCAAGTTATTCGAAAACGCAGTAAAAAGAATATCATTTTTTCATAGTGTTAATTCTTTCAAATGAGATTCATAATATTTTGTATATAGAATACTACTTTGCCGTCTTCTTGTTTTAAATAACCGTTTGATAATATTAAACTTCAGTACTTTAATACAAAAAAGTGTAATGAAACCTCGGTTTTCCCTATTTTGGAACGATTTTATGGTAAATTCTCATTCATTTTTTTCATTTATTCTAACAAAAGGTCTCTCAGTGCAGCAACATGACTTGAAACTAGACATTTTTTTTAACTAGGCGCATCTTGCAAGTTTAACTAGAACTTTCTTGTAGTGTAGCCCGGAAAGTGTCGTAAACTACTACGTCTAACGACCGTGAGATAGGTGGTCACAGGTTGCGATGATACGACAACCCATGTTTGAATTTAGGTCGGCAGCCAGACATTAACTGTCGGCCCACGGTCGGCCAGTGTGGTTGGTTTCAACTTTGACCGAAGGTTGGCTCGATAATCGATGCAATACTGCGGTTTACTGATCAGTGTTGCAGCTATATAAGAATTATGTACCAGCAGAGTGTACAAACAACCCTACTGCTACTCTCATTAATATTTGGCTTAGCTGTTGTCTTTTACATAAGAGGTACATTTCACAAAATGTATAGAAAATCGACTTACCATCGTACAAAAAAATATCATTCTTTAAAGCAAAATTATACTGTATAACTGAATACCCAGAGTAGGACCGTCGGCCTAAAGTCGGGCCGACTTTGGCCCCCCGTAGATCAGCATCCAAAGTTGGGCCAACTTTCGTATTCATAAGAAATTTATGTCGGCCCAACCTAAACAGTTAACGTTGGCATTCTAAGTCTAAGTGGGACTAACCATTGGCCCAACTTTGGCCTGAATATGCCCTACCTTAAGGGGATTTATGGGAAATCTTTCTTGAACGAGTAACGCCGATTATCGGTCAAACTCTGGACATTAGTCAGCCAAGAAACCCAGGTGCGAAATTTGGCCGCATACCAGAGGTTGACCGTCTGTCCAATGTATGCCGTGCCTTGGAAACCGATCTACGGTAACAAAAGTTGGATCGACTAAGGTTTTTTTAAGTTGCCATAGTACCGAGGAGGTAAAAAATTATTAAGAGGTATAAAGAACTATTCCACTCCGGGACCAGACAATATCAAGACCTTCTTGTGGAAGAAGACTCCTTCAACCTATCAGCATCTGTCCCGTATTTTCACCTCATATTTAAAATCGGAAGAGCCCATTTCGGAGTGGTTGGTAGAAGGGCGCGCAGTACAAGAATGGGCAACGTAGCTGACCCGAAGAATTACAGGCTAATCACTTGACTGAACACACTGTATAAGATATTTACAGCTATACTAAATGATAAAATTGTTTGGGCAATCGGACCTGTGTGGCAAGAAATGTATGAACAACGCAACTCAAAGAAAGGCGTTTCAGGATGTCGTGAGAACATGCTCATCGATAGATGTGTCTGCAAGGATGCAGCATCCTACCAGCGTGACCTATCGAGGGTCTGGATAGATGACTGGAAGGCTTTCGACTCGACTCCCTATAGACTTATCATTTGTCTTTTGGAAAACTTAAAGGCCCGTCCGCAAACGCAAATCGTGAGGTACATAGAGAGATTAAAAATTAAGATTGATGCTGCTTGGGAAAAACAGATTTGCTATCTCATCTGGAAAAAATCGCGTGACAACTAACAAGGTCACCTTTCAGAGAGTTGTCTTTCAGGGGGACACTATGAGCCCACTCCTCTTTTGCGTCATACTATTGCCACTATCTCTAGCACTTCGCCATTCGCAGAGGTACTTTTGTGGCAAATCTACAAATCTAAAGCACAAAGTCACTCATGTATTTTATGTGGATGTTCTTAAAACTAAGGAAATAGGAATGGAATTTGGATCAGGAAGATGCGCCAAGGTCTATTTCATGCGAGGAAAACTTAATGGCATTTGTGAAGACCCGCAGCTCGTCGATAGAAGCGCTATTCGACACCTTGGTGCTGGAGAGACTTATACATACCTGGGCGGGCTAACAGAGCCGCATTAAGGATGTAACATCTATAAACGAAGCATATGCAAACGTCTCATCTGGCAGATTTGGTCTTCCGAACTTCGGAAAGGAACAAAGTTTCTGCAATGTTCCATGGACGAAGAACGAGCTCAGATCCATTGATATCAGGACACGAAAGGTTATGCATATGAACAAAAGCATGCATATTAAGTCTTTTGTTCCGCGACTCTACATCTCACGCCGTCAAGGTCTTCGCG
The DNA here is from genome assembly GCA_010014905.2 of Druon quercuslanigerum. Lineage (NCBI taxonomy): Eukaryota > Metazoa > Arthropoda > Insecta > Hymenoptera > Cynipidae > Druon > Druon quercuslanigerum. The sequence continues at coordinate 905 of JAAAKG020139714.1, read as the reverse complement.
GAATATTGAATCTTGAATATTTTCACAACAGGATTATTCTGGGTACACGCGGAAAAAAATTCTTGAGGTGAACAAGTGAATGGAGGATATATTAAACTTGAAGAAAGTGTCCGCTTAGATTAGGTAATAAGTTTAGTTAGTTTAAGTTAACATTTCGTTACTTTGTATAAATTGTTCTCGTAAATCAGTCATTTTTACACATTTGATAATTTCGAGAGTTTATTATTTTCGACAGATTATTTATAATATTATTATCTTTAGATTAGAAAAACATGTAGTTTCTACAGAAATATATTAACTCACAGTAGCCAATTTTCCATCTGACATCGAGAAAGTGAATTTCCCTGAAATCCGTATAATATATTCTGAGGACACGTTTGTTGTTTTTTTCACGTTTCTTGATATTGCAATATGGTTACCGCCTACTATCGAAACACTTCTAAATTATGATTACCGCAACACTATACTTATTAGGGGTTTGACTATACGATATCCCTGGTATATCGTAAATGGTTAAAGATATTCATTTTCGCTGATCCATGGATCTTTCTAAATTCCTTCGTTCGTTTTCAGCTAAATGTTTAGCTATAATCAGAAATTATATCCCTGTCAGGAAGTACAAAAAAGTGAAACACTCAGACTTAAATGCAGTATCACGGATGGGCAAAATGCATCAAATCTTATCTATCTCGATTGCTCACTCCTGAAAGCCCAGATTAAGAAAGCACAGGACATAAACTACCGTGGACAGCTCCTCGATAAGAGGATGCTCGACATCTTCCACAGAAATGTGGAGGATCAGTCAGTGTCATATGAGCAAACTTTTGTTTCCCTTAAGGGCATGTGACACTCAAATGCACCGACCAAGCCAGTCCCAAGATCGAAATTAGTTCCCATATTTAAAA
>JAAAKG020139713.1:0-12287 GCA_010014905.2 Druon quercuslanigerum | reverse complement strand
TATCGCACTTAATGTGATTAAAAATATTGAAAAAGAGTAAAATTACGTTTTTTCAAGTATGTTCATCACATAAAGCGCGACAAAGTGAATACTTTACTCTAAAAATTGTAAATAGAGTGACAATACCAAAACAGATCAAATTTTATTAGCAAATTTTTGTTTTATTTATAATAGAAAATTAAAACTACGGAATTTTTACAAATGACTATCCCTTTCAGTCAATCAAGTTCTCATGGTGTAAGGTTAGAACATTTTCGCGATAAATTTGGTTTTTTTCTTCAAGTCAATGTTTATAAAAAAATATATGTATATAAATACTTAATTGCATAGTTCTCGATGATGATAAAGTTTTTATTGAAGTGTAGATGAATAAAATCACAACAAAAGGACGCAGAAAAATAATTAGCACCGCTATCTCGCTGAGTATTCATCAAGGCATCTTAAAGTATCCTTACTAGTGACTTCTAGAGAATTTCCTATAGGCATCAAAAAGATACCTTTAATAATGAGCCTTCAGCTCACACCCTAAACAATACCTTAAAGTTATCAATTTGATATCTTAAATAAATTCCTTAAAGGAATCTATAAAAAGTAATTCTAAAGATATCTTCGTCTTTGCTGGGTCTTCTCGCCCCGTATTTTAGTTACCCGCGAAGAGTGTAGAGGCGCTCCGGCGATAGCATTCAAGTCCCCTCGCTCTCTTCTACCCGTAAATCACACCATTCGAAATCCCCGCCAAACCCCCCGAACCCCGCTGACACATTTAAAGCGGGTCACGTTTTGCACATGCGCCAGCATGTACCAAGTGAACTTAGTGAAAATTTCGACTTTGAAGTTGCGTACGCATGTGATGCACTGGACAGGATAAAAACTTTTTTGTCACAAAAAATATGCAACATCGTTTTATTTTCATGAGTTGCGCAGTATTTTACTCGAAATAAATTGAATTGTGTCAAAAACATTATTGTTCCCTCTAAATAAATTACATAAGTAATATGTATTTTAAACTGCTCGCGAATAGAAACCAATCAGATGCCAAGCGCGACGCATGCGCAGTCGAGTACAGCACCCGCGTTGAGGATACGCGTTTACTATTTTGATCGATATCGACGTTTGTACAACCGTTTGTACTTTTTGTGGAGTGAGTGTAAGAAAACTAAGAAGAAAGCGGAAGAAAGTCAACAAGGACATGTTTGTGCGTGCAAGTGATTTAGTTCGACCGACGTTCCATACCAAGTCGACCACTTTTCACCCCGACCCTTTCGATTTGGCTGAAACTTTTTAATCATTTTCTACCCCATTGAAAAAATTTTTCATATTTTTTTTAAAGTTTTTTACCTACCCTAAAAAATTATGGAGTTTTTAGAAAAATTCAAAATCATTTTTTCTTTTTGCTGCAACTTCTTCAAAAATTGACTTCGATACAAATTCTTCAGGGCTATCTTTTTTTCTGACTTTTATGTAAAAAGTTAAAATTTTCCGTTGTCTACCACTTTAAAATTTTTTTTTGCATTTTTTTTCGAAAACTGCATTTAGTTTAGTTTTTGGAAAAAATATAAATAATTTGTTCAGAGCTATTTTCTATTTTTTTCTGACCTTCGAAAAAAGTTTAAATTTTTCCGATGACTACCACAATTAAATTTTTTTATGTATTTTTTTTCTAAATTTTGAGGTTCTCTGTATATTCTAAAAAAATTTCGAAGTAGTGTTATGAAAAATGAGCTAAGTAAAAAAATTTTTAATTAAAGAAACTAATAAATAAATGGCATTAAAAAAAATTTGGAAAAATCTGAAAAATGTGTTCGATAGGGTAGAAAAAGATAAAAAAAAGTTTTAGCCTAAACGAAAGGGTTCGGGGTCAGAAGTGGTCGACTTGGTATGGAACGCCCCATATGTATATGGGCATTTCTATAAAATATGTTATTTTTCATTTAAAAAGAAAAATTTAAAAATAATGTGTAGGCACAAGATTGAAACTTTTTTTTACGAATCCTACGCGAGAATGGGAAACCTTTTTTGAGGCACACTTAGGCTTTTGGACAATGTATTATACATTTATAAATTTTGAAGTAATGAATGATAATTATGAAATAGAAGAGGGTTGATGATTGTTAATTTTTTCTGGTTATTGAAGGTACTTTCCAGTATTCTTTGAATTAATATTATTTGTAAAACACAAATACAACGGGCATGACAAAAAAATGACTTAAATGAATCATTTTATCACTTTTCTCTAATATACATAAAATCACATGGTAAACAAAAAAATGAAAATTTTCTTGAAAATGTCCATATATCTTCAGACGTTTTATATTAATGTAAGTTTTACTGTTAGGACATGAGGAGCTGCAAGATTTGCAACATAGTGATACGCGCCTTCTTAATAATCAGGAGTTAGTAATCTTGCTATACACTTTTTTCTTAATTTTGAGACGTGAGACTAAAGTACGTATTCCTGCAGACGAAACGGCTTCTGCTTCAATTATAAATTATCAATTTCAAAAATCAACTAACGTTTTAGAAGTATCTACAGAAAGAGGGTCGACAGAAGCCGCAGAAGGTTATCTTCGAAAATCTCCATCCGTTTCAGAACTATCTAGAGAAAGAAATTCGGTAAGCCACTACATCAGAAAGTAGAGACAGAGAAGTAATAACTACAGTCATGCATAATGATAAAGTACGTATATACATATATAATATGTTTTACAAGTTATGGGTATGGTTTCTCACAAAATATTTTTATTTTTGACATATTCTATTCTTTTGATATAAACAATTATATGTTGATTTATTACGCTTGAAATATAATGAAAAATAATTCTTTTCCATTTTCAAGAGACTAAGTATAAAAATACATTATTTTACTGTGTACTTGATTTACCTGCTGATTAGCTTTTTTTGGTTTTAGTGATATATTTTAAAAAGTTATAACGTTTGTTTATCCCTTTATACATTTATAAATTTTACTTTATGTAAACAGGTACATCTTGGTGAAGATATATATATATATATATATACATAGAGGTAAATGGGATACAATATTAAGAAGAAGTGATGCTAAGTTTGCGAAAGGGTTAGCAGAAGTCCTTCAGAAAGCGCCTTACTCCGTAAAATTACGATCTTTTAAAAAGTAGGTCATGATGTCATATTTTTCTTTTATTTTTTTCTGCCTTAAACGCTTGAACATTATTAGAAATGTTTCATGTTCAAAAAATTCATTTGCTTTATTTTTACAGGATTGCTATATAAAAAAGTTACGGACGCTGGTGTTCGAGGTACAGTATGAGCAATGCGAGTAAAAAGGTATCCAAGTTATGTCAGGAAAAGTCTACGATGTTATCAACATATTAAAATAGTGTTCCTCGTCTGGAGAGTTGATTACAAAATGTTTGAATCTCCGCCTTTATATTAAGTTGTTTTGTTTGACGGATAAGTGTTCTGTTTAAAGATAACAATTATTTTTTGTATCGAAAGACGTTTCCAAAGTGGTTTTAAAGTGAAAAACAAATTTCTAAAAAAGCATTATTTATTGTTGCAGTGTTCTTCGTCTGGAGAGTTCATTACAAAAAGTTTGAATCTCCGCCTTTATATTTAGTTGTTTTGTTCGACGGATAAGATAGACGGATAAGTTTGAAGAAAAAAAATTTTCCCTATCGTAAGATGGTTTCCAAAATAGTTATAAGTGAAAAAAATTTTTTAAAAAAGCATTATTTATTGTTGCTCTGTTCCTCGCCTGGAGAGTTGATCACAAAATGTATGAATCTCCGCCTTTATATTAAGTTGTTTTGATCCGCGGATAAGTGGTCTGATTAAAGACAAAAATTTATTTTTCCATCGTAAGACGGTTTCCAAAATAGTTTTAAAGTGAAAAAACAAATTTCTAAAAAAAAAAACATGATTTACTGTTGCTGTTTTCCTCGTCTGTAGAGTTGATTATAAAATGTTTAAATATTGGATCTATATTAAGCTGTTTTGTTCGACGGATAAGTGTTCATCTGCATATTTTAGCCTGATAAAGCGGGGTATAAACAGAATTTCCACCTCGTTTCCCTTCTTTCAGTTTAAAATTTCAAAAAAACACTACAAAGTTTCGTTCAACTTGGAAGAGATTTTGCAGTGTTTTTCTAAAAAAGGAAATATTAGCCCCAAAATGATAAAATGACCATTCTTTACTCTGGCATTTAGGGAAACATATTTTCTCTTTCGAAAAACGCACTTCTTCGGCCACGTTATGCCATCATGAAGTCTCTTAGGTTGAATGAAATATTGGTAAGTGTCTTTTAAAATGTTAATCCTGAAGAAGGAAAAGAAGATAAACATTTTTTTTCACCCGACTCCTTATCAAAAACACCTCTGTCTACATACATCCTGCTCAGCCCCCAATAGGATTCTAAAACAAGTTTGTTCTTTTAAACATTTGTCTGTTTTTTTTTAATTAAAGAAATATTGTGCAACTTTATAATAAACTTCTCTGAACCAAAATTTTTTTAAGTTTTCTTATTTTACTTTCTAATTTTACTTTCTGTTTACGGAAAACTTCATACGAGCTCTACAGCGTGGGCATAATTATTTATTTAAAAAAAAATTCTACCACGTAAAGGATGTCGTACACGATGTTTACGATATCGTATACGATGTCGATTACTATTCCAATTTACGGTATCGTATTCGATATCGTATACGATGTCGTTTACTATGCCAATTTACGGTATCGTATTCGATATCGTATAGGACATCCTTTACGATCTCATATTTTTCAAAAGGGTAGGTTTTCAGGAATATTTTACAGAAGTAGACAAACTCGCACGAGAATTTGACACAGAGGTGAACTTTCCCGATGCCAGCGAAATTCCCCAGAGAAGAAAAACTAGGCAGGAAGACTATGAGCACATGGACGAACCGATACAAGATCCTGAGCTTCGTTAGAAAGTTGAATTTTTTCACATTATCGGATGTAGCCATTACTGCTCTGGCAGAAAGATTTGAATTTCTGCAACATTTCACTGACACTTTTGGAATTATTTTCAACAGTAAAAATCTAAAATAATTAGACAAATTAGAGCTTTTGAAGAAGTGCAAGAACTTCCTGATGTAGATTCTATTGAATTAAATGATGAACTTTTAGAATTGCACGACATGATACCTACGTAGTAATAGCTTACAAAATTATATTGACTCTACCAGTGTTCTTTGATAACGCAGAAAGATCATTTTTAAATTTATAATTTATAAAAAGTCATTTACGATCATCAATGATAGAAAATCGACTTTAAAATTTAGCGATTATATCGTTTGAGTATGAATAGTTAGAATTCTGGAAGCAAATTACTTACTTGCAAAGTTTGCAGAAATAACAGATATAGCAGCAAGCTTTTTATACAAATATTTGTAAACATTTAAACATTTGTGCAATGAAATTTTGATAACAAAACTATGACTTTAGTTATTTATTTGGATTTTTATTTATAAATAATTCAATCTCGAAAGTGAAAGTACAAGGGCGGCACGAAAAATCTGCGCCCGTGCGGCGCAAGGGTAGAAACGGCTCTGAGCATACTCTGCAACCTCACAAAAATTTGCTCTTATCAGAGAGAAAATTATTATTTGTATATATTGCGGGAGAAATGTAAATTTTTCATTGAAAATAACTAACTCTGCAGAGCTTTTCAGACCTTTAAGAATCGTCGCCCTTATTCGCAAAGATTCATTATTTAGATATCGAGATATGGAATAGAAATTATTTCTATACAGTAGAAATAACCTGTTTTTTTCTTAGAGCTTGCTCCATGTAACCGGGAGAAAAAACCAGGTCTGGCCTAGGTTGAGACCTATACTTAAACCTATGGTGAAACGTAGGTTCATGTCCGCCGCGATTTTTTCGCTTTTTAAAGAAAGAAAATTAGTGCCATAAATTTTTGAATATAAAAATTTGTATTAGAAAGGATAGAGATTTCTCTGGTCCTTTTAAAATAGTGTTTTTTTAGAACCAAGACTTTAAAACAATAGTAAAGAGGAAATCAATTTTCTGGATAATTGATAAACAGCAAAAATTTATTTATTTTGCTAATTCCAAATACGTAACTTAACATCTCGGAAATGAAAAAAGTAATAGTGATGGCAACCCAGAAAAAGCTCTAAGAGAACAATTATTGCAATTTTCATCAAAATTTCTAACAATAGCTTACATTCTTTTGATGACTTGACATGGTATTGTTCATACAAAAAAATCTTTGACGCATTTCAGTAGCAAATTAACAGCCCAATAATTACAAAATTATATTTTAATATAGAAATAAGTGTACTTCATTATATAAACAAAAAAGATGATAACTTGTGCCAGCTTGATACTGTATTATGATATTAAAATTTGATATCAGGAGGGAAGGGCGCAGCCCACCTCAAAGTTTTGAGACGGCCCTGCTAAGCGAGCAAAGGCCGTGGGAAAATCTGGGGAAAACGTCTGCCTGCCGCTGGGAAATAGGACGGACCTTTTTTTCTACACTTTTTTCCAGTCCTTTGGCACGCGCCTTGCCTTATTAAACTCAATATTATTCTGAGCGACTCTTATCACGGAAAGATAATTTTCATTCAGTTTTATGGACAAAATAGGAATTCGTGTACTTTACCACAAATTTTAAGCCATTAAACAGCGCGATAACTCGTTTCAAATCCTAAATAAAAACATTCAGCAAAAATGCAATTGTGAGCAATGGGCATTTTTACTTGTAATTTGTTAAATAGCGCTGAAGGAAAATTTTGCATGCAAATTAGAGAAACACCATTTTATTCAGAAAACTTAGCGGATTCGTGTGATTGTTATTAGAACCTCCTCACATTTTTTCCTGCGGAGTAACTGCCTTCTAAGGTCAGGGGTCTTGATTTTTTGCGGCGATATTAGCTATGATATTAGCATTTATATAAATGCGTGGTCAAGGTCAAAACCAAAAAAATTAATAAAAATTGCATGCGTCGAGAGCTGAACTAGCGATCTCTCGTGTATCAGTTTGCAGTGTTCCCACTGAGATACGGGACAACTTACCAAAAATTTGCAATTCATTCTATCTGCTTTGCATTTTGGGTTTCCAGTTACGGATTAAATTATATAAATCAACTTTTGATGGAATTCGCCATGACTTATTAGGGCGAATTCGAGTCAGTATGTTACTCCCACGAATTCAGACTGTTTTCGTGCTAACGCTTTAAAGTGAATTCACTGACTTTCAACTTTTGAACCATATTTATATGGATAGAAAGATTCAAAATTGAAATACAATTTTCTCGAATTTGCACGCAATGACACACTGGTCCAATGCGTCATTGTCACAAAACGGTATCTGCAGCGTGTCTTAATCTTTTCAATTTAATTTGCACGAATACTTTCTTTTTTGCTGGGAAGCAAAGACCGCCCCGCAAATTAATTATCCTGCACTGGTGCACTTCGCCCTGCACCGAAGCAGGCCGGAGTGAAAATGGAGAAGTAAGAAGAAGTAAGATGGAGCGGGCGGTTCTACACTTGAAATCACAGAATCTCTCAGGATTGAAATATGTTATTTTTCAGAAAAAATTTGCCGATACGTATATTTCGGATTTGTAAAAAAATCTAAGTTCTGCGTATTTAAACGTTGTGCTTTGTATTTTCAAAAAAGCCGATTTTTTTAAGCCTCTATAACTTAAAACAAATTTTATTTTTAATTCTAATAGTATTCTAATAGTACTTATGGTCTTTTTTCGTAATCAGCCAGAAAATTAAAAAACAATTTAATTAACGAAATTGCGGTGGTTTCTTCAAAAAGATTTAAAGCAGATTTTCTCAAAAAATCTATGCTTAAACTTTTTTGCAATTTTTTTTTTAATATGTATTCTGATAAGGAATATCTCTTGTGAGTTTGTTTCTGGCTAAACAACTTTTGTGGTCTGTAGATTACTTTTTTGTCACAATGGATTTTTCTACTTTTCCTCGGAAACAGTGGCAGATACGAAAATGTTAATATAAAATTTGTTACGCCTAAAAAAATTCTATGAAAAATGTCTCTTGTTCTTTTGCGAGCACTTCCATCGTTAACGAGGAAAATTCAAAAATCACATTTTTAGACAAAAATTCTCCTGGCATCAAATATAGTTTCACCGGCATGATGCTGATAAAATACCTTTCTTCTAACAGAATAAATTGTAAAAGAATATGCGAAGATATAAAAAGGCAGTGTTTTCAAGAAAACCTTAGCAGATATGCTATGGCGGTTTTCCCTCAGGATAACGGGTACTGGGGCCAAGATGGCGGCCACTGGGGAAGTCTAACCCAACATCTTGTAGTGAGCTTGCGGCTACTGGGTAGCTTGCAGCAGCAACGCAAGTGCTTGCAGTGAGTTATAAGCGCACAAGATGGCGGCTACTGAGAGCTTACAGTGAGGTAGGAAAAAACTTGCGTGAAGCAGAACCGGTATAGGCTAGAGCTTGCAGGCGGAAGCGACGTAAGGCTGCTTTCATCTACTGTTATTTGCATATTTTAGGTTGAAAATACTTTTTCTAATTATTTAATGCTGAAAAAAACTTTTTTAAAAATATTTTTGTGTTAAAACATATTTTTTCTAATTATTGAAATATTTTTTCGAAACATTTTAAATGCACCTATCGCAATTCAAATTTAAATTTGTGGTAGCGAGCGCTAGCGCGCGGCGAGAAACGGCAGTGTGTGTATGTGTGAGAGAGAGAGAGAGGACAAAGCATGTAATATGTATAGTAGTGTTGTAGAAAGTACTGGAATCCAAGGGGAGGGTAGGTATGGAGCAGAAGCCCTTAGAGCTAAACCAAACTTCCACAGCAGAGCAATTTTCAGTGAAAATCTCATGGTTATAGATTTAAGGAAGACAGAAGTTTTGTTTTTAGAAGCCCATCTATGTTTGGTCTGACAGTGCTGGATGTGTCTAAAATCCTAATTTATGAATTACACTACGGCTACATGTGTAAAAAATATCGTAACAACTGCAAGCTCTTGTATACTGACACGGATAGTTTAATATATGAAGTGAAGTGTCAGGACATCTATGCCGACATGAAAGAAGATGTGGAAAAGAATATTCAACAATTTGACACATCAGATTACCCTCGAGACAATGTTTTTGGCATGCTACAAAGGAACAAAAAAAAATTTAGGTTTGATGAAAGATGAATGTAATGGTGAAATAATTACGGAATTTGTTGGTTTTCGGAGTTAGATATATAGTATCCGTATCAACGGTGAGGACTTTGTCAAAAAAGTCAAAGGTACAAAAGCAGCTGTTGTAAAGAAAAGTATTACCTTCAATGATTACACCAAATGCTTTCGAAATTGGAGTATCCAATCTAGAACACAATATGTGATCAGGTCAAGAATGCAACGTCGAAACTATTGAACAAGAAAAGATTGCACTAAGTCCTTATGACGATAAGCGATACCTACTACCAAACAGTACAGACACCCTCGCATGGGGGCATTATAGAATCGGCGCAATGGATGTCGATGATGTTTTAAGTGATAGTGACGTAGAATTAATAGATCTTCTGGTAAAAGATTAGGTTTAAGTTGTAAATATTTGTATATAGTAGGTATAAGGACCATATTGAATAAAAAATATGATATATAAATATAAATTGATTTTTATTTATCTAAACCCGTACTTCCAGTTACCATGAGCGTGAACTTAGTATTATAATTGTCCTAATTTAGTTTAACATTCAATCACCGCTGATTCATCATTGGTTTATCGTTGGCTCAACATTGATTCATCGTTGGTTCAGCGTTGATTCTTCGTTGGTTCAATATTGATTTATCGTTGGTTCAGATTTGCAAAAAGTTGATTCAAAATTACACAAAGCTGATTACATCTGGATATTTAACTGTAAGAAGTTCTTGTTCATAGTATCCGCCAGCGATGGGTTGCTCTTGATAATCCTTGAGCCTGTACGTCACTGGATTTGATGGTATAACTCGATCCATAGTGAATATCTCTTTTGTCCAGTTACGAGTGTATCGTTTCTCGAATACATGCTTGTGTTTGCTGATTCTAACTCTGTCATGAACTTTAAACTTTGGCTTGCATGTCCACAATAAACTCCATTTCGATAAAAACTGAATTTTTTTTCTATAATCATCTGCTTTATACCTTTTTCACGCCACCAAGGTATAACCTCCCACCAATATCGTCTTAAATCAACTTCTTCACACTACTACTAAGGGGCTGGTACTGAATAATACGGTTATGTATAATTAGACAGTAGGCTGCAGTTTCAGCAGGGAAATTGTTTGCAGATTAAAATTCCAAACGAACATCCAAAGAGGCCTGTTTGAGAAACTCATTTTTGTGTCAAGCAATCAATGACAATAAGTGGAACTTATTCTTTGAAATCCCATTTTCTTCAACTTTGTTTCAGATTCTTTACCGTAGTATGCTGTCTGGAAGTTTGCATAAATCTCATACAGTAGCGCAAACAGATTATGACTAAAGTCCAAATTCAAATTACCGTACGGATAGTACTATGAATTGAGGAATAACTTGATATTGGTTATATTGCAGTGGTCGAAGCGATTAGCATATCTGGCTAGTTTATCTTTTCTGTCCGTCTGGAAACCCAACATAATGTACCATGGTTTTTCCATCTGAGTTGATGTTTTCACAGTCCATTTATGTCTTGAGGTGGTGGGGAGCAAGGGGTATTCAATCAATTCCCATGCGCGAAAACTCATGGTTGTGAGAAAATCTTTTCCAATAATCTTCAGCAACTGTATCTTTTGCTGATCTGAAGTCACTACATATGGTATCATCCACTCCACTTTATTCATCGAGATCTTCAATTGCTCTTCGTTTCCTGGCAGTTGTCGCACCTGAATAACAGCATTTATGTCAATGCACGATCATGTCAGGACAAGTTCATGCTTTGAGTTTACAACGATTTTTCGATAGTCTTCAGCAAATCCCAAAATCATACTAATTGGAACAGTCACATCAAAGTAGCCCTCATCATTGGTAAGACGCTTAGTTCCTTCCGGGATGTCGAGCCATCCTGCATTCTCCATAAAATTAATTTGTCCAGGGGTAAGTGAGAAGTAGTTTTTCATGGGACTAGTAAGACCAACATTTTTGCAACAATCAATCTCAATACCATTGAGTTCATAGCGAATTTCATCAAAAAGATAGCAGATGACATTGCTCACTAATGAAGTACCTGTAACAGCTATGACTCCATCAGGTCTTGTTAGCCTTCCATATACGTGCAGTGAACTCTTGCTAGGTAGAATACACAATCCTTGATGCTGGATAGCAATTCGAATTTCATCGCTGTTGTTGAATGTTGATGATGCATAAGGCTGATGTGCATGAATCTCATAGCGAGCTGAGGATTCATTAAATCTCACTGGTGCTTTAATGTTCAGTATTTCTTCCATTTTTGGTGCAACAGAAGGAGATTATAAATATTTTTAACGGACGCTTTAGTCTCTTTTTCCACAAGGTTTGATTTTTAGGCCAAGCTGCGTCAGAAAGAGCACGTTCTGAGGTGTTAACACCTTCGTTACTCTTTGAGAACTGACTTGTTTTACACCTGTTATACTTGTTATACTTTGTTATACACAATACCCATTATGATGATTTAGCATGTAGACGTATTCTTATAGTCTATCCTCGGAAATTCACCAAGTCTCCGTCCTGATCAACTATGCGGAGCTGAATTTGATGTATTGTCTTCACGGCGATTGGAAGGTAAATGATTTGTGACGGCACCTCAACGATCTTATATCATGGTGGTACAATAGGAAAGAAATCATGAATAGAGTGCACTTTACGATTGTTGATGTAAGCTCCCGTGGAGATATTGCACTCAACTCGTAAGTCGTTGACTTTAAGAATGGTCACAGGCAGATCGGAAGTATGAGTCTTATTAGCTTCAAGAATACGTGGTCTGGTTGAAAGTTCACTTTGCGATCACACTTTATCTCACTGCGCAATGTGTTCTTATTTGGCTTTATGTTTATTGTGATGCCATCAATTCCTAGAGTCTTCCTAGAGGACATAACTCTCAATATCTTCAATCTCATAGCTACCAGTAGGAATGATCAACACTCGATCGCCAACATAGATTTTATTATTTCCAGTGTCAACGTTAGGAATCGCCTTGAATGTGAGCAATTCAACGAGTCCAAGGGCATAGCTCAATTCTAGGCAAAATAGGGGACTTTGATTTAAAAAGGGAAAATTATTTTTATTTTATTTTCCATTCTTTGTAGTGTAAAACAAATGAAGAGCTGGATTCTTTAT
>JAAAKG020139712.1:0-12287 GCA_010014905.2 Druon quercuslanigerum | reverse complement strand
CTTGAATGCTATCGCCGGAGCGCCTCTACATTCTTCGCGGGTAACTAAAATACGGGGGGAGAAGAGTGCGGGGTAGCGTGAATACTTTAGACCGACGCGGGCAACTAGACCAGCACCGCATCTACTGTAATAATATCTTTGGTAGCAACTATGTAGAGCTTATTTTCGTAGTAATGTCGACTACGCTTGCACAGAGAAGTCCCGTGAAACTGATACAGGTTTTTTTTTGCTAAAGTATGACGTTATTATGTTAATAAATGTCAAAAGTACTTACCTTCTGTACATACAAATATTATTTGTAAAAAAGGTCATACAAAACACGACAAGCCTGTAACTCAAGAATACAGCACTTTAAAGAATCAGCTGATTTGCATTTGCTTGTTTCTTTTCATCAAAATATTTTTGAAATGTATTTAATACATCGCCATTACTCTTCAATAATTGTTTTTAGCTCAATACATTTGCCTATCTTTAGAAACACCTTAAATTTCCTTTTTAAAAATACTCGAGCATTCAAATTACCGCCATTCGGTGATTTTTCAACAGGCGGAAAAATCTCTATTTTCAGGAAGCAGTCACATGGAGGTAGATTAGTAGATTAGTGGAACAGTTTTGACCAATGAGGTTAATGTTGGAACTAGTACAGGCACCTCATTGGTCAAAACTGTTCCACTATTCTACTAACCTACCTTCATGGGATTGTGCCCTCAGAACTCAAGACTTGCGTTTGCGTAAGTCCGCAAGTTGCGGATTTGCAATCGTGTGAAAGAGCCCTTAAGAAAACGACATTGCGCAAGCGCGAAAAATGTATAGCACTTCTGTGTGTTCGAACAATTGGAAGTTAAAAAACTTCAGGCAGAAGAAATGTCTCATATACCAGGAGAAAATCCATTGAAAAGAAAGAAGGTCGGCGCGCACAAGATGTGGTGTTTTGGAAAGTGCAAAAGTGACAGTTGGTGCAAGTGCTACTTGGAATGTACTTATTACACTTTATTCCATTTCCAAAACCCTGTTTAATATTTTGGAAGGATGACATTCCCGATGGTTCCCTTAAAAGGGATGTTAAAAATTGCGCGAAATGCAGTAAAAGTGATATGTGGGTGAGATTATGTGCACGCAGAGATGAGTATTTGACCTAGTTAAATTTATCAGTTTATTACTTTCATGATAAAAATGGTTGATTTTTTTATAAATTTTCAGGGTGGTCTACATAGATGAAATGTTAAGGAATTTTAAATCAAAAACATTAACAACAATAAAATTGAAGCAAATAATAAGTTGATGTGACTGCAAATTAATAATTCTTCAATGATTTTTTATGAATGAACATTCAGTACAATACAATGCTGACTCACAAATTTAATTTTGTGAAATTCCAACGATTCAAGAGTTTATTTCAAACAATTCAGTTTCGAGTTGTTTAATTTTGCATATTTGATTTATAATTACTCATTTTATACGAAGAACCAAATATTTCTTAAATTGACCAAACTGCTACTTTCTTTCATCACAAAATTATTAATAGAGTAGAGTTAAAAATTAAATATTTGAAAATGAAATAACATTTGAATGGTCAATTTTTAAAATTAAAATCTGCATGTATATTCTTTAATTTCGATTATCAGATTAGAATCGTCTTTCGAAAGGACGTATTTTTAAATTATTTTTACTCGAACTGCAGTTTAGTAAAAAAAAGTTATGACATTATTTATATCTATTTCTAGTTGATCAACTCAAAACTTTTTTTATTAAAAGTTTTCACATTCAAACGCTGTGAATTATTATAGAATATTATATCATAATAATAAATGAATAAAATGATGTAAATAATAATAAAAAATAAATAAAAATAATAAAATAAATAAATAATCGTAATTGTATAACTACAGCATCATCGCAGGAGGTTTCAAGCATCGTATTAGAATAACTAATAACATCCTGATTTAACCAGTCAATTGACTTACTCCGTGGCTATGATGTGTAACCGGGTTCACCCAAGTAAAGGTTTTGAATTATAATAATACCACCATTTGTAAAGCGGATCTTGAGTCTACATCATCGAAACTGCTTGTCCACTTAACCGAAATTTGCGGTCAACATATACAACCAAGCTTGAAGTAAGCCAGGCATGAAGTAAGGACCATATGGAGGAATGTGAGTCATGCATATATTCATCCCATTGTCATTTCGGCTGCAGGCATTGTACACCCACGATGCACTGAACATCGTGAACATTTAGGAGTCAGTAGGGTATTGGCAGCAGCTCAGAAGGCGGTTTTATTAAACATCTATCACATTGTAAGAAACTTTCTTAACCATCATGAAGTAAGCGACTATAAACCTGCGGAGGGGCAGATGGCAGCTCTAAGAACGCATCCAGGGGTGAATGTTTTGTCATCTCCAGCGCTCGCGGCCGCTCATCATCGTAGAAGGTTTAAAGCATCGTATTCGATTAACTAATAACATCCTGATATCATCAGTCACTTGACTAAGTGCGTGGCTATGATGTATAACCGGGTTCAAGCGAGTAAAATTTTGAAATATAATAATAATAATAATAACATAGATATACTGACTTATTTCTCTGTTTTACAAACAACTTCTACCTTCCCGGTCAAGCGGTCATCCTGATTTTAAAAGTAATACATAAAACATAATTAAAACATATTTAAAACAATATTTTCATTTGTTTCAATTCCACGTAATTATTACAAATAATTTTTTCACCATTTTCAAATCATATTTCTTTTATTGTACGAATTTTCATAGTGAAAAAAGTTGAAACTAAAAAAATCGCATTTGCATTTATTTCCGTAATTTGCAAGCTACGTGAATTTCAGAACTGACAACCCACTTATAATAATACTGCGGTGCAAATGAAATAAAACGTATCTGCAGTTCGGATAAGTCATCTGTCACTTTTACCAATCTTTCGATTTAAACTCAAATGTCCTTGATTCTGATAGTGTTTCTTGAATATCCATTTCGTAATACGATATACATATTGAATTTTCATAATAAAAACATAAATTAGGGATTTTTAAATCCTATTTTAAACATTTGTAAAAATGACAGATGACTAATCCAAACTGTAGATGCGCTTTATTTCATTTGCACGGCAGAATAGATACCAATTCATTTTTAACTGCATTTCGTTAAAAATATCTTATCAACCTTTTTTATATTTTTTATCATTACAATTATTTCACTTTTTTTCAAAACACTGTTTTCCACTGTTAAAATCTTACGATTATACGTCATGTAAACGTGATGTACCGGTCAATAAGTTTCTGCTTTTTCCCTTTGGTACATTGTTTTCTGCATTTAAACCACCTTTTTCACTGTCAAGTCGTATTTTTTTCACCTTTTAATGCAATAATTCAGCACCTGGTACATCATTTTCATTCACTTTTGTATTAATCTTGGGTACGATAATGTACATTTTACCAAAAATATGTTCTGAATTTTTAAATGACCGGTAAGTGTCATGGCGGCGCCTAAGTCTCCTCTCTTAAATGAAAAGCACTATTATGATTATATTTAGCTCGCAGACTAACTGTAGGCGCGCTGCTGTCATCAGCGCGTTACGGACCCTCTTGTTCCGTATGGATACTGCACATTACGTGCCTCCGCTACTAAGCTATACTAAGTATATCTATATATGCACAGGAAGTGTAACAAAAATGTCGAAGCCAATCAGCGATCGTTACACTAATTTGTCACACTGTCCTTGGACCCAATATACAGCAAGTGAACGGAGCAAGGGAAAGTCGACTTTTGAAAACATTTGAAATTTGAAAACTGTCATGTGCGACAGACAACCTTAAAAACGGTCAAAAACTTATTATTGAAAATTTTCATTTCGGATTGCCATACGAAAGAATTAGTGCAAAATTTTGAAAATATAATTCAATAGAGATTAAAAAATGCTGCTTTTCCATCTTTTGTCTCATTTTTCTCACATCTTGCTTTAAGTCTTTCATTTTCCTACAATCAAAGATATTATAAGCCTCCCTGCTAAAAATTCCGGACAAGTTTCGGACAAATCCCGAATTCGGAAATTTGTCCGAAATTGTCCGAAAAGTGATCCGGTTTTTGTCCTTCGAATTCTATACGGTTGTGTCCGAAATTTGTCCGGTCAAAGGAGCATGAAAATAAATTCGAATATCATCCGATTGACTCAGTATTTTGTACGGTCTGACAGATGCGATAAATCCGGATTGTGTTCGGTCGAGTCCATATTTTGTACAGTCAGATGGATGCGATAAATCCGCATTGTGTCCGGTTGCGTCCGTATTTTGTACGGTCTGACGGATGCGATAAATCCGGATTATGTCCGGTTGAGTCCTTGTTTTGTACGGTCTGCTGGATGCAATTAATCCGGATTGTGCCCGGCCGAGTCCGTCCTTTGTACGGTCTGGTGGATACAAGAAATCCGCGATAAATCCGGATTATGTCCGGTTGAGTTCTTGTTTTGTACGGTCTGCTAGATGCAATTAATCCGGATTGTGTCCGTCGAGTCCGTTTTTTGTACGATCTGAAGGATGGGATCAATCCGGATTGCGTCCGGTCATTTTCGCGCTTTGTACGATTTGTTGGACGTGATGAATCCGGAATGTGTCCGGTCATGTACGTTGAAGTAAAAATTTTTTCCTTTCTGTATAATACGATTAATTTGGATGTTACCCGCTAAATTCGGAAATTCTTATGTTTTAGACTATTTTTTCATATGAATTTTATCCGGTGAAAGCATCGAAAACTGTAATTTGTTGATTGTGAATTTTCTTTTTTTAAAGCTCCTTCGGCTTTAACGAACACACTCTCTTCACGTATTTCGTGCTTCGCACTCGATTTGGTCCAAAACGCGAACTTTTTACATTGTGTTAAACACCATTATATCAAACTAATTTAATATTTGCTCCCTATTTTGCACTCATTTTTATTTTCAGCTACTATGAAAAATCTATCATTTTAATAAATTTATATTATTCAATTCATAATATGCATTGGTATTAAAACATACGTATTTTCATTATCTTCCCAGGAAACAAAAATCCATTCACTTCTTTTGAATGGGTTTTGGAGGCTCTTGAATTGCGTATCTGTCACTGGAATTCCAGATTGTCGCCGATTGGTTTTTTAAAGGCTTTTAGTCGTTATAATTTTTTGACCAACTTATATGCCGCAAAAGCCTTTCCAACATCTAAAACTGAAATAGCAACAGGAATCTTATAGACTTGTGCATGATTGCTTTTATCTTTCGATAATTTATAAATTAAAAAAATTGTGTGAAATATGGCAGCTTAACCTCAAAAAAGTCGGTCTCATTCAAAAAGAAGGAAACCGATTCAATATGATCTTGCTTGAAATGGTCATTGCAGTACATGGCAGATTCGAAGCTGCTTGAGAAAATGACCGATTCACATAGTGGCAAACCGATTCAGTTTTAACTTTCTGAATCTGCAAATGACAGATACGCAATTCACAGAGTAGTCTTTTCAATTGATTTTTTTTCCTGGGTTGTTTTAAATATTTTTAAAAGTGCGCTATTTTTTACGATTCAAACTAAAAATAGGAATTCTACCGCAAAGTTGTTCTGAACAAGTTTGTAGATATAATTTAGGCGAAAAATATTGTTAAATAAAATGTTATTGTAGCTCTTATCGGAAGAAATTCGGACTTGAGCGGATGATTTTCCGTTTTCACTTTAATTTCACCGAATGAATACTCAAACCTGCGGATTAATTGCGGGTAGAACCGGACTTTTTTGGGATCGATGGTTTTGAATGGAAGGATTTTGGATTTAGGCTTACAATGTCCCGTTTTCACTTTAATTTCAGTGAATGACAACTCAAATCTGCGGATTAATTGCGAATAGAACCGGATTATTTTCGGATTTGATGTTTTTGAATGGAAGGATTTCGGATTTAGGCGGACGATTTTTCGTTTTCACTTTAATTTCACTGAATGACAACTCAAACCTGCGGATTAATTGCGGATATAACCGGACTTTTTTGGTATTCGATGTTTTTGAATGGAAGGATTTTGGATTTAAGCGGATGATTTTCCGTTTTTACTTTAATTTCAGTGAATGACAACTCAAACCTGCGGATTAATTGCAGATAGAACCGGACTATTCCCGGATTCGATGTTCTTGACTGGAAGGATTTAGTGTTTAAGCGGACGATTTTCCATTTTCACTTTAATTCCACCGAATGACAACTCAAACCTGCGGATTAATTGCGGGTAGAACCGGACTTTTTTGGGATCGATGGTTTTGAATGGAAGGATTTTGGATTTAGGCTTACAATGTCCCGTTTTCACTTTAATTTCAGTGAATGACAACTCAAATCTGCGGATTAATTGCGAATAGAACCGGATTATTTTCGGATTTGATGTTTTTGAATGGAAGGATTTCGGATTTAGGCGGACGATTTTCCGTTTTCACTTTAATTTCACTGAATGACAACTCAAACCTGCGGATTAATTGCGGATATAACCGGACTCTTTTGGGATTCGATGTTTTTGAATGGAAGGATTTTGGATTTAAGCGGATGATTTTTTTTTTTTTACTTTAATTTCAGTGAATGACAACTCAAACCTGCGGATTAATTGCGAATAGAACCTGACTATTTCCGGATTCGATGTATTTGACTGGAAGGATTTAGGGTTTAAGCGGAGGATTTTTTGTTTTCGCTTTAGCTTCACCGAATCATAACTGAAACCTGCGGACTAATTTGGGATAGAACCGGAGTATTTTCGGATTTGATGTTTTTGACCGTAAGGAATTCGGACTTGAGCGGTCGATTTTCTATTTTCAATTTAATTTTACCGAATGAAAACTCAAACTCGCGGAACGATTGCGGATAGAACCGAACTTTTTTCGGATTCGGTATTTTTGACCAGAAGGATTGGGATTTAAGCGGGCGATTTTCCGTTTTCACTTTAATTTCACCGAATCATAACTTTTGACCGTGAGGAATTCGGATTTAAGCAGAAGCTATTCCGTTTTCACAATAACAAAAATTATTTCAGGTACTGAGTTCGGGACTAATTTCGGATGAAGTCGGACTTTTTCGGGAGTGCAAGTTTACGTTCGAATAAATTTCGGATTAGATCGGACTATTTTCCATTTTTAGTCGAACGAAAAAATTTTCAGGTTAAGAAATTCGGACTAATTTCAAATCAAGCCGGACTCTTACCGGACTCGAAATTTATGGTCTAGACAGATTCCGGACATAACCAGACAAATTTCTGACTGTTTTCATAAAGTTTTCAGATTAGATCGGACATATATCGGAAAAAAATCTCAAAGCAGATTGATTTCGGATAATTTCGGACCAATTTCGGAATCCCAAATTTTTAGCAGGGCTAGCTACGGTACGGGGCGTCAGAGTGGGGGAACGATATATATAGACAACGGTTTTTCTGCTATAAGCAGCTCCTGCCTTCTTGTCGTACTGCGAGCCTTTGCGCTGAGTTGCTTACATTGTTAAGACACCTTGTTAAAATTAATAAATTATTATAATATAAAAATAGTGCGTGGAATTTTTTCTATGTTTTTGTGAACTGAAATACCTAATGAAGATTTAAGGCTCAAATACTTTGTTCTTTCAAATTACTGCTACATATATTTTTCAATTATATATTTATATTTAATTTCATGGAAAACTTAAAGGTTTTCACTGTTTTCTAAATAATTCATCAAAATTATATTAATGTTCTGTTTCTTGTGAGTGATTCTAAACCAATCTATTTAGATTATTACATTTTTGGGAAAGGACAAGGAAACAATCAAATTTTTTTTTAATACCTTTCTAAGAATTGCTAATTTTGTTAAAAAACATTCTTTATAAAATAATTTTTAAAATATAGGAAGATTTCTTTTGAGAAAGTGAGTTTAAAAAATGGTTCTGAAATTAAATCAAAGAAATAACATAAAACACAGAACATAAAAGAACCATAATAGAAAAAAATTAATGATAAATATTAAGGTTTTTTATTATTTTATTGACACATTTTTTCTTGAATCACAACAAAATATTTTGCCTGTGTCTTTTCAAGATAAATAATAAAAATAGCCGGAATTTATTTATTTGAGGTTATTCTTTTTTATCGCAGATTTTAATATTAATTTTAATAATTTTTTTGAAGCATTTCGATCTTGGTGACGAAACTGTATCCATTTTCGCGAAAGTTCAAGTGGGAATTTTCGTTGAATTGCGAGGAGCACTTAGTATGTTGATCCCGAATTTTAAATCCAATCTCTAAGGAGATAATAGGAATGATTAATTCTTCATCATTGTGACTCGCGAATCCAATTGGTGATTTCGCTCTGCAGAATCACCTTTTCCCTACTTGAAGCTACTTTAAAGAAAAACATACAGATCTCGCTACGAGATAGATTTAATTTTAGAATTTGAATTTTTCTCCTTACTCTACTTTTAATTATTTCTCCAGAACGACTCATAAAAGGTAGAGAAGGTTTATTCTCTTTTAGAAAAACAGAATTCTAATCATTTTTACCCATTACTGAATTTACTGTTGTCAGTAACATAAAAGAAAAGGATTAGTTTATTGTCATTTGAGCCTTGCTCTTATTAAAAAGGAATCGAGAAATATCTCAACACAGAATATTGCTGCTTCACAGCAGCTAGCGACTTAAATGCCAATTCTTAGTTCATTGCAGACCGGAGTTTCCTTTCTACGAATTACTGACTATTTTCCTAGAAATTGACTAGAAGTTCGTCGAACATTAAATGCATCCTGACGTCACGCTATATATTGTAGCGCTTTGGCCCATCGCCATTCGGAATAATGAAACGACCCTCTTACTACTTGTCAGCGCGACTACTTTTTAAAAACTCAAATCTTGTCTTGACCCCGTCACATTTTTGCGATCCTGCCAGGATGGTGGCAAGCGATCACTTTTAAAAAGAAAAAAAAATAATAATAAAAGAAAATAAGAAACCGATCAAACTGTACCATCTTGAAAATAGACACTTGGAGCGGGCCAAGAAAGTGAAAATTGTACGGAATCAAGGAAGAACTCCGAGGAGATATTTACGAATCTTTCCTCGTAAAAGATAGGCAAGTAATGATACTGGTAAAAGTAGTGGCTGAACTAAAGTAGGCTCTATTCTACGTAAACCAATATCCACGAAAACCTGAATAGGAAATTTAAGTAAGCAACATACCGCTGTAAACCTTCGGGAGCAATTCCCAGAAGAAGAAGCTAGTGACAGCAAGCCACCGATACGTCGTACCGGTCATCAACTACCTACGAGGGAGGACAGGAAGAAGATAGTAGCCGCAAGCAGGCGATGCGTCGTGCCGCCACGCCTGGTTTATCATCTCTTAGCACAAGAAGGACAACTACGCAGCCGCAAAATTAAAAAGTAAGCATTAATTTAATAATATAAGAAAGTGAATTTGTAAAAGCGAATTTGTAAAAGTGAATTTGTAAAAGTGAATTTGTAAAAACGAATTTGTAACAGTGCGATCCCCTCAAGCAAAAAGTTTGATAAAAAATTAAAATAGAACGAAAAACGTGAAGCGAACGTGACACGAATATAATTTTCTCGATAGATAAGATAGAAAACCTGGCTTTCCACGCGTACAGGAAGAACACATCCGTAGATTACGATACCCAAACTAGTGACTCAGACTCGACGGACGTTATGGATGAAATAAATACACCCTTTCGAACCGCAACAATGGCATCCCCCGCATCCTCTCCCACTCCTCCAACAAAAGACCAGGTACTGCAATCCATCTTAGCAAAGGTGACTAGTTTAGAACTTGGTAGGAACTTTTTGACGAAGGAAAATGTAAACAGGGTTGGAGAAATTAGAACCTTAGCCAGCCGAGTCGGAATGAGAACTCAGATACAGACAGATAGGGAGGATCCGGAGGTAAGCTCGGACGACGATGAAAGAGAAAGTGTTATTAATCAAAGACGAGAGTCTAGCTATCATAGAGAGAGAACCAACCGTCCTGGTTGCTCTAGGTCCTACGCAGTTCTCGAAAATCAAGAACTAACTGCTGATCACTCGGTTGGGACTACTCTCCCCGCGAATCCTCAAAATCAAGAGCCCAACGTTTACTTCAGAGAAATACCTAACCATACCATTGGGCCTACGCCCCCCGCGAATCTTCAAAACCAAGTGCCTATTTATTATAACAGGGAAGCACCCAATTACCCTGCTAGGGCTATGCCCCCCGCGAACCCTCAAAATCTATAACTTGCCTACCAGAACATGGAAGTACGCAATCACCTCGCTTGTTATATTCTTCCCACAAACCTTCAAAATGAAGGTGCCATCCAAGCTCAGGAGATTGTACGTACCATCAAACCGTTTAACGGGATCGAAGACTTTATCAAAATGGTAAAAAAGGCGAAAAATCGGTGTAATCAACCTAACCTTTTATTAGACTTCGTGATAGCCGAAACAATTGAAGGAAACGCAGAAAGAGCTGTAAGATTTACGGCCATCAACTCGTATGAAGATCTTTTCGAAACCTTGCGCCAAAATTTAAAACAAACCGGATCAGTTTCTGCGTTAAGGAGCAAATTAGAAAGCTGTAGGCAGGGACTCACGGAATCGGTTCAAAATTTCAACCTCCGATTTCGGAGTTAAACGAGTTAAAATACGCCGTTCAAAACGAAAACTATGGACTGATGGAAAGAAAAATAGCTATCAGCATCGAGGAAAAAGAATGTCTAAATCAAACCCCTCAAAAACCATTTTTGCCTCCACAAAAAATTCAGCAGAGAACACCCCAATATAGACCACCTCAACTCGGAATTACGCAAGGTACTGGTGCAGACAAATCAAAACTGAATTGTCACAGGTGCGGAAAACAGGGACACTTCGCTTATCAGTGTAACTCATAACAACAACGAAATTTTCCAATGGGAACATCTCAAAAGCGACCCCCGTAAGTCTGAAATATCCAGGAAGAAAATCAGATAGATTGTTTAGACTACGAACAGATGAGTCAAGAGGAAATTGAAGAGTAAATTCACTACGAGGGTACAGCCGAGTATCAGCCATATGCGGTAAACTCCAGTCAATCGTGGGACGAGGAGCAAACGGATGTACTTATATATTACTCGTCGATTCCGGGTCATCTATAAACCTTATCAAGGAAAAACCAAGCTGAGCGGTACTATGCCCTTCCATATGAAAAAGAACTTCCTTATGGACCACGATAAGCACATATCTACGGAAGCAGTATACGTAAACTATTTTAATAAAAAACATCTTTTTCACGTAGTTCACAACGATTCCCGATTGCCTGAGGAAAGTATAATAGGAATACCATTTCTCATGAAATTTCACAGGTATGCCATCACCCCGAAATTTTTAATACTTGAAAATGTCAAACTACCATTACATACTAATGGAACCTATGTCCCTGGGAGAACCGCATCTTTACTCCAACAAGGTATAATAATTCCTTGAAGCTCACCTTTTAATTCACCAATATGGGTCGTACCCAAGAAGGGTGGAAAACTAAGGATGGTTACTGATTACAGAGGAGTAAACCTTGATACCGATCAAGATGCATACACTTTACCTGTAATAGATGATATTTTGGATCATCTGGGTAAGTCAAAATTCTTTTCTGCATTCGATCTTTCATCAGGATTTCATCAAATCCCTATGAAGGAAGAAGCTAAAAAGTATACAGCTTTTTCCACAAAGGACGGACATTTTGAATTCAACAGAATGCCGTTTGTGTTAGAAAATGCGCCGGCCACTTTTCAGTGCACGATGGATCTAGCGTTACGTGGACTCGTCGGAAAGCATTCTTCTGTATACCTAGACGATATAGTAATCTTCGGACAAACTATTAAAGAACATAACCAGAATTTAATATTATTACTCGACCGACTCAGAGAGACTGGATTAAAATTGCAACCTGGAAAATATAATAAAACACCTAATAACATAAAAAAAGTTCAATCCTTCCTAGGGTTAGCGGGCTACCCTGGCGAACCGAGTGAACGGAACGGCTACTCTATAGCGTAGCCATACAGTAGCGACATAGTAGCCTTTCCGTAGCATGCTACAAGAACTCAAAAAAACAGCAAAATCAACTTTTAATTAGGTGAAATTCGGATTATACGTTAAAATTCTCATTAAAGCGACACGAAGCCAATCGCTAAAGTAGATATGTTCCGCGCGAAGTTTGAACATAAAGTTCAAAATTGCAAATTCGTCAAATAGATATAAATAAATATATCAAATAATTAAATGAATGTGAAAGGAGATAATTAC
>JAAAKG020139711.1:0-34637 GCA_010014905.2 Druon quercuslanigerum | reverse complement strand
ACTGAGACTCTTCTTGTTAACTATTTTCCGCCATACTTTTCTGTCCTGGCATACTTCTCTAGCTTCTTTAACGTCCAACTGATCGGCTTTATCAATTTAAGTTTTGATAAGTAAAAATTCTGAATAATTGGAAAAGTTTCAGGATTCGGATGATATTACCACAACTGTAAATAAAACTTTTAATTAATTTCACTTTTTGTTATCTGCATGGGCTGCCCAGTTGGGGCTCAATGCTCAATTGGCGCCCAATTATCAGTTGGGCTAAGCTGAGCCGATCTCCACATGGGATATATTCTCTCCCTTGTTAAGTACGATATTTTTTATAAGAAATGCATGATTTTGGACATTTTTGGACGACAGGAGTGATTTCTGTTCATATGGAGAAATTTCAAAAAATATTTCTATTTTGATATTTATTTACGGAATTACTTAAAAATTCCATAAATTTAAGTATGTTACGATAAATTTATACAAAGTTTTATTAACTATGTAATTATTGGAAATTCTGTTAATTTGAGAAAGTTGGTAATTTTGAGAAATTTTGGAAATTTACGACATTCACAGTATTCAAAAATTTTAATAATTTCCGGATATTTTCGATAACTTTTGGTGAATTACCGATTGTTGTTGGTCCAGCCTGTCAAACAAACTAGCAAGAGTATCAAATATCACTTGTAATTTTGGTGAATTGTAAAATATTTGTAAATTATATAGATTTTTTTAAAGAAACAAAAAATTTTAGAAAATTTAAAAATTGGGAAAATTTTAAAAATTTGGCAATGTTTAAAATTTTGGTAAATTTTAGAAAATGACTGAAATTCAGAATATCCAAGAACTACCCAAATTTCCGAAAATTCGAGGTGATTTGCCGTAAGCTTTTCTAAGTTATGGTTAATTTATGGTAAATTATCATAATTTATCGGTAACTCATGGTATCATCTCGCTTAGATTTGGTCTAATCTCATCTGTCAAACAATCTGGTAACACCATAAATGAATCGCTTGCAAATTTTGTAAACGATAGAAATATTGTAAATTTTTGAAATTTTGCAAACTGTATAAGTTTTTAATATTTTGTACATTTTTTAGATTATACCAATTTTAGAAATTTTGTACATTTGATGAATGTTCTAAATATTGTGCAACATGTCTGAAAATTCCCTAAATTTCTTGAAATTTTCTGTGATTTATAGTGAACTATAGTAAATTTTGGATAATTTATGTTAAGTTATGGTAAGTAATCGGTTCGTTATGGTAATTCATCACTAGAATTTGGTGAAATCTGTCAAACAATCTGTACAGGTCAACAATAATGTAAATCAAATAATCGCTTGTTTATTTTGTAAAGTTAGGTCAAATGTCACTTCGAGATAATTTTACAAATTCAAGTTTTCTTTATACAAGAAACCATCCTAATGCTATAATAAAAGTAATCACAATAACATTTCTCATTAAAAATGATAGGAATACCGCTAAAATAAATGTACAAACTGCATTACAAAAGGAAACAAACCTAATTCTACTATTCGAAAGCCAGATTGGAAGCGAGTAGTATTTCCTTAACAATTTCTCAAATCATCCACTCTGCTCATATTTCTTTCCTTATCCTCTATAAAGTATCTTTTACTCTGTGCGCAATTCATAATATTCACCGGCTGGAATTACACGAACGCAATACACGTTCAGCGGGAAGCGACAAGATCTCTTTATTTTTATTGTGTAGCTTTATAATGTAGCATGTATCTCTGCCATCTACTGGATGCTGCGCAAGTTAAGAGACGTATTGAACAGCTCGAATGCGCGAAGCGGCGTGCGCCAGGATTCCTGAATTCCCAGCAGCTTCGGGTCGCAGTTCGCGCAAAAACCGTAATCCGGACGGGAAGGACCAGCGATTCCCATCGATCATCGCGAAAACGTCCTCCGAGAACAAACCACTGGGCTAGGAGTATATTGATAAAATGAAGCTCCACAAGTCTTAAGCACAATCTGCTTTGCGGAATTGACCACGGGACATCCTGGACCATTCCGGATCATGTGAACATTAGATTCTACTAACCGTGTTCGAGATAGACAATCGAGATGAGACCCAGGGTCATCCTTTCGTTGACTTTTCTGGTGCTGTGCTCCATGATTCTGTCTTCAGAATCAAAACTTCAGCAGCAGACGATTGTGGAAGAAGATGATGATGAAGATGACGATGACTGGGAAGATGATGACGATGATGATGAGAACTACAGATCCAGGCCTGAAGTTGATGATGATGGTAGGATCTACAAGAATCCAAGAAACTCGCCATCAGCTTTGTGTCCAAGAGATGAAGAGCAGGCTGAGATGCAGGGCCAAAAGTGTTTAAGAAAGTGCTCAACTGATGAGGATTGTAAGAGTAAGAAGAAGAAGTGCAGATGTGATGGAATTTGTGGAATGTCTTGTATCAAGCCGGATAGGGAATGTCCAGATTTGGATCAGATTGAACATGGATTGATGAGATTCTCGGGGAAATTTTTTGGAGATAAGGCCCACTATACTTGTGATGCTGATCTTTATTCTGTGGGGTTGTTGGAGAGGACATGCAGAGCTGATGGTCGTTGGAGTGGAAGCACACCGTCTTGTAAGAAAGATTCGAAGACTTTTTGCTTGGAACCTCCGAAAATTAAAAATACGAGGCATAATGCACTGCCAGAACAAACTTCGTTTGATCTGGATAGCATGGTTCAATATTTCTGTGATCATGGATATGTCACCACTGGGTTTCCTAAAGCCAAGTGTCTCATGATGGATGGAGCCGCTAGCTGGTTCGGGCCTGATATCGCATGTGAACCTCAGAGTTGCGGGCCCCCTGCTGATATAGCTAATGGATGGCATGCTGGTAAGATTTCAATTTTTTATTAGCAGTGATAAGTCTATTTATAGGATTAGAAGAATTTTTACTTGGAAGATAGTGTATCATTTTATTCATTCAGTAGATATTTGCTTTGCAAATAAATTATCTTAATGATAGTGATTCAATTTCTATAGACTGTAGCTTATGAACATTGACATTTTTAGATATTTTTTGCGAGATTTGGTTTCAAAAATGAGTACTAAGCGAACAAATCATGATAATTCCATTCAAGCTGATTCTGCAATAATCATATAAAAGCTGTTATTTAAAGAGAAAAAAGATAGAATAAAAGTTATGCTTGGAGTTACGCAGTTTTTATAGTCTTCTCAATACTTTACCAAAAAATACTTGAATTGTAATTCATATATTTTAATTTTTAAAACGGGATTCTAATCGGATAGAATGTTTTGTGATTTAAGTATCAATAATCATATTTCTTGAGTCCTGAAAATGATAAATCCATGGGTAACTCATTTTTGTCAAAAAAATCGGTTTATCATGTTTACCCTCTTGATCCTTAACTGACAATATTTGTTTGCAATCCCAATATTTCAAAAGTGAAAATTGTTCAAGTTATTTGTTTCAGCATTTTTAGAAAGAGATATATTTCATATCTGTATATAAATGGAAGGTTCTTTTATCACACAGGTGCAACCATTTTATACACCACCCTTCTGACAGATATTAATAGCTATCCAAGCCATGCATATATAGATTGATTTTATTGATTTTTAGACGCACAATGTAATGTTTCATTATTTTAATAGTATAGGAAAATAAAGTAAAGTGGAGTACAAAATTTTGTTCTCAAATTTTAGATCATATGGGGATAACCCATATAAAATCAAATATTTCTAATTTCTAAAGGATCGTTAATTTTTACACTGCTTATAAATTACATTCTTCACAATTGCATTGATATAAATAAAATAGGTTTCAAATATCTATGCTTGTTTATAGAATTAAAAATATAATAATTTACATAACTCTTGAACTTTTGGATTACCCTAATCAGAATATTATCCTAACTTTCATGAATTTTATACTCTGATGGCTTATGAATATCCTGAACTTTTAAAAGTTTCCTTCCATGAATATCAGTTTGCAAGCCTTATGAATTTATTGGCTCCAGCGAGCTTCTTTCCACCCGGAAATTCATTTTCATAAGAAACGACCCTCCAGTCGTTTCCGAGTTTTATATATAGAACATAATTTTATAGCACACTTTCGTCTTCATACTTTTCTAACTATAAATAATTGATTAAATTTATGTATATTATTTGCTCCCATTAAATAAACGAGTTAGATTTATTATAAGTAAATATTTATAACAATGACATTCAACTTTTATCTAAAAAAGAGTAGAAAATAATTTAAATTGAAACAAATTTTTTAAAATTCTAATTATCAAAGAAGAGTGGACGGCATCCTCTATAATTGAAGCTTCCTCTCTACTTGTTTTTAATCGCGAGTTTTCGCGAGTTCCATACAAGAAGGAATATTTAACCATACAGACGATTCATTTAAATTAAAAATCTTTAATTAGAAAAGTGAAAAAATATAAAAATTGATATTAAAATTATACAGAAATCGATGAACTGCCATACAGAGGCAGCAACGGTAAAGCCTCTCAAAGATTTAGACTTCAATTTATCTTTGCCATATAAAATCAATATTCCCGTATCTATTAAAATTCAGTGCGTCCCTTTTACGATTCAATATCCTTCCAAACCGTTTCCTAAAAGCATAGTAAAATCTAATAGCCAATTTATGCGAATAATTGTGATAGATATTGGGAAAAGCTTTATGCCAATATAAAAGTTTCATATATGCATCATCAAACATAAATCTCTTATAAAATATAAATATTTATTTAACGAAATGTTACAATTTTGCATTTAGCGATAAAACTTGTGTATAAATTTATGATCTGTAACAAATGTGGTGTATTTTTTTAATTTGAGGCGAATGCTACTCGTACGACTGTCGCGTTTCGTATCATTGCGCCGACACATACGAATTGGTTGGCCGTGCTGAGAAAATATGTATGGCCGACGGAAATTGGACTCCAAAAGAATTACCACAATGCGTTCAGGTTAGAACATATTTGACATCATTATAGTTAAGCATTAAATTTCAGCTTCCCTCCCTATTTTTCTGCGCTTTCGAAATTAATGAAATTTCGATCAAATTTCATCAATCAATCCAAATTTGATTAATTTTTAACAAAATAAGCATTTCGATTATACCTTTGAATTAAATAAAAACATATTTAAATTAATAAATTTGATTTTTTAATAAATGTTTCGAATTTAAAGTCTCATTTATCCTGAATTCAAACATAAGATCTTGGGAGCATTTAGGAGCGTATTATTTTCAATAACTATATTCGTAAAATAAGA
Organism: Druon quercuslanigerum; assembly: GCA_010014905.2. Lineage (NCBI taxonomy): Eukaryota > Metazoa > Arthropoda > Insecta > Hymenoptera > Cynipidae > Druon > Druon quercuslanigerum. The sequence continues at coordinate 29,355 of JAAAKG020139711.1, read as the reverse complement.
ATCTGGATGTCTCTTAAAATATTGAGGAATTTAGCGTTGAAATTTTTTTCAAGTTTATAGTAATTTAAAAATGTAAAGAATATCTTCTATTATTTCACTTCAAAGTTAACTATTTAAAATTGAATGCCTTCAGAATTCTTTTATTTGAAATCTCATCATTTCAAGCATTCCAAAAATTAACAATAATTAAACAATACAAGATGTAAGTGTTTTCAAGTTAGGAAATATTTTATGATTACGAAATAAACATCTGATATATATCTGAAATATATCTGATTAGAAACAATGTAAATTTAAAAATTCTTCGAAATCGTAAAAATAAACAACATCTAATTGAATTTGTTCAAAATGCAAATCTTTTGAGTTAATCAGATATGAAAACTCTTGACGGCCAAATGTTCAAAATCAAAAAATGTCTAATCTTATAAGTTTTACATAATCTCGAATAATTAGTACTTGATTCAAAATTTTTCAAATATTTGTAAATTTGTCATATAAACAATTTTTATAAACTTATTCGCAATTTAAAATATTTGAAATGTAACTTAACTATTTTGTAAATAATTTAGTAATTAATTAACAAATAATCAACTGATCCAAGTGTGAGGATGTACTAAAGTTATTTCAAGTTCAGAAATAAGCATTTTTAAAAATTATCGTTAAAATATAGACAAACATTCTCATTGTTAATTGTAATTAATTTTTAAAGAGAACTGAAGGTGAATTTATGAAACAAAATATAGGTGAAAATTGTTTATTTTAAATAAATTTAAGAGAGTTATAATTTAGCTTTATCTTTGGAAAATGTTGCAATTAGTATTTGATCCTAATGATGCAGGTCTCATTTTATTCGTTTCAAAATTCATTTCAAATGTTTTTAGTACGTTTTTATTGAAAAAGAAATTATTTATCATTTATACAACTGTCATTTTTATAAACAATATTTTTCCTAAATAAAAGTTTTCAAAAGCAACTTGCCAAAATATGTGCAGAGAATCTTTCCAGGAATAAAATAACCCTATAACCTTATGATTAAATAAGAAATACAAATTTTACCTGTACAGAAAATAAAAACATAAAACCCCAAGTAAATATTCTTAAATAAAGAATTATAACCTTAAATGTTTTTCATGAAATTTCATCTTCAGATCCCTTCTAAAATTAGTTTAATTTAGAATTGGAATATATTAATCGATTTTATAAATAATTTTTAACAATGCTAAGTTTCTAACTTTAGATAAATTTATTGCATTCTTCATTTATTATTGCAGAAAGAGTATAAATTCTCTAAACAAAAATATAGAAAAGCAATTCATTTTTTTGAAATCTCTTCATAATTGATTAATTGAAAAAATTATCTCAAAAATTTTTTAAAGATTTAAAAAATAAGGATTTACAGCTTTAGAATGTAATAAGCTTCATTTTTAATCTAGAACTTTCAAATCGAATAAAAATGGTGACATCTCGAATTTTTTAAACAAATATAACATGCCTAAACAAACCAATATGTAGTTTTTAAATGGTCGTTCGAGTAATTTGAACCCTTTCAAAAAAATTTTAATGCTATTTAGGATTTAATCTAAAAATACAGAAAAACAATATCAAATCATAGGTCGCGCAAGTGCAGTGTCCAGCTCCTGAGAATCCACGCCACGGTAACGCCGTTTATACATCCTGCGGATACAACTCCATAGTCTCGTACGAGTGCAAATATGGTTATACCATAGTAGGAGCAGCGACGAGGCGATGCGGCGCCGACAGAAGATGGACAGGACAAACGCCGACGTGCAAAGAGATCAACTGTGGATCGCCGGGAACCCTTTACAACGGCTGGATCGAGAACATCGAAGCAGGTATTTCAAGCGCAGACCGGTAGCCTTTTTTGCATATATTCTTCGCTCGCTGAATTTCCTTTGTTCTTTGCATCATCTCATATTCCCTTTTGGCCTTTTCACATCGCGTCGGACTTCATCGTCTTCTTTAAGCTGATAATGATTTAATCCCGTTTCAAATCATCTGTGAACAAACAATCAATGACACTTCCTTTCAAATTCAACATCTATGATACCAAGAAATACTTATATACTAAAATGAATTCATAATAGATTTAGAAGAGATTTGCAAAAGATTTTCTTCTTTTCTGTTTTTCTCGAGTAGGAACTGGATTAGGTGCAAGTATCATTTTCCGCTGCAATGACCACATGAAGTTAGAAGGGAATACCTCATCAGTTTGTCAAATAGATGGAAAATGGCGATATCCAATTCCTCAGTGTCTTGCCCCATGCGTGGTTCCTCAGATAGGAAATGGTCACGTATCAGTCGCAAGTCATGATCGAGACCATATCAACAATGTAACAGTTGTTGAGCATGGAGAAAGGTTACTGGTTGAATGCGTTCAATATTATGAATTTGCAGCCAATAGTACACCAGTTGTCTGCAATAATGGAACTTGGTCGATAGTACCTTCTTGTTCACCAGCTAGATGCAAGCAAATGCCGAAGCAACCAAAAAATGGAATGGTCATTGCTCCCAAGACTGATCATGGCATGAAAGCCGTCTTCAAATGCAAGGATGGATTTGAGCTGCTTGGAGGTGGTCCTTTTAATCAGTCCTTCTCAGTAGAGTGCAGTTTTGGAAACTGGACTGGGGATATTCCATCTTGTATTGAAGTCTACTGCCCATTCCCTGGTTTCGTCAAGAACGGAAAAGTTCTTCTGGTTGGAAACATGGGAGTTTATGATTATAGGTATGGTTAATTTTGATGATCTTTGATTTATTGAGATGATAGGAAACCTTCTTGTACCTATTTTCTTCAAATCCAGTTCACCAAACCATGTTTTCTAAACTTATTGATTCTTGCATGCTTTAAACCAAGTTTTCCAGTGCATGTTATATTTTAAACTAACTTTTAGAAAGTTCTTTATCAATCTGTTTACAGACCCTATGTCAAGAAAGTCGTGAACAACAAGCAAATAATGTACGACTGCGACAAGGGCTACTACCTAAGTGAGGGTCCGCCAGGAGCTACTTGCATCAGTGGAAACTGGAGCCCAAGAGAGCTTCCAATCTGCTCTTTGGGCCAACACCCCAGAATTCGTTGGAACAGAAGAAGAAGATCAATCAACGAAGAAGGAAGAAACCAGACTGTAATCGCAGCTTACAAAAAATTCATTGACTTCTTCCGAAAAGTGGGCAAGAAACTCCTCCACCTAGAAATGAAGAAGAACCTCACGACCACAAAGAACTCTACCCACGAAGTTCAAACAAACCTAACACTTCACAACACCCTCAAAAATGGAACTTCTCACGGTGGACGATCACGATCCAGGGACGAGAAGATGGTCGACTTCCTCAAGGTCGTTTATCGCAAGCTGCACAGAATTGATACCAAGCATGCAGATAACCACACAAATGTGACAATGCATGACCTTCTCAATGTTATCAGCAAAGAATACTTTCATGTTGATTTGTCTGAACCCAGGAGGAACTCAACTGCAAAAAATCGTGATAGCTTTGAGGTCAGGAATCAACGAGAGTTTACAAAGTTGAAGAGGGAGTTTGAGAGGATTGTCAGATTCTATAACAAGACTTTACGATGGTATGAGAAGCAGTCGCGAAAGGAGTCTAGAAGGAAAAATCAGCCTCGAATTGAGAAAGGGAAGAAGAAGGATAAGAAGAAGCACAAGGTTTCGAGCACGTACAAAGGCTTCTATGAGTTCATTAACGACTACGTGAACGAGAAGTTATCGATGCTGGAAACTCATAATATGACGGAGGAACTGATCAAGAAAATGAATATTAACAAGATGACCGTCCGGAATGGAACTTCCTTTACGATCGGCGAGATTTACACCTTCTTCAAACATATCATAGAAAATAAAATCAACTCGTCCAAGATCACTGAAGAGGTCACGACTGTAATAACGCCTTCGACCCAGGGAACAGACAAAACGACAATTCTATCAATCTTATCAAGCAGCAGTGCATCTTCACTAAATAACGAGATACCATTAGCTGAGAGTAAAGGTGAAGTGCCAAAGCATCGTAGCAGACGAATTCGAGATGCTTCTGTTGATGGGAATGATAATTCACTGTCCGCAGGCCGCCAATTAAACTTAGGACAGTTTTTGTGGAAAGGGTTGGAAGCACAGCAGCAAAGTCGAGCGAAGAGATTTCTCTCGCCATCTGAGCTGGATAATCAAATTTTAATTAAGAATTTATATTTAGGAGCGTACGAAGGCGAGTATAAAGAGAACGTCAAACGATCCCTTTCGCTAAACAATCGAGTGAACTCGCGCATCTTCCGGGGTATGAGATCCGAAGAAGAATGAATGATGTTATTGTGATATTATGGAATTTATTATCAATAATCGATACCAGCCAATTTTAGGTGAATATACACGTTATTCGATAGTTCATCGGTTTTTCTCTCGTCCCTTGATAATCTAACATGTACGACACTTTTTGACGAAAATAAATCTTTTCCATGCTATTATTGAGTGCTTTCCTCCCCATCTCTCCCAATCTAGAAATTTGTGAGCTTGATTGAATGTGACGAGGGTTAAAATTTTATTTCAACACCTGCAAAAAATTGAAACTTGTTGTGTCATCTTGTATGACATTATCAGTAATCCAAATATGAAAGATACTAATTCAGTGACAAAAGTAATTAAAGATAAAAATATCAGCAAGAGCCAACAAAAAAACGTGTTCGTGTAACACGCTTCGTGATAACGACCAGTTCTCTATATCGACAGTGCTGTTAGTTAGGGCCCAATTATAATTTTTCGAGATTATATATACTACTATATCACTCATGATGTGCGTACGATTTTTTTTTCGGGAAAGAAATATATATTTTCTTTAAACTAGAAAGATGAATTTTAAACCGAACACTTGAATAAAACCAGTTGAATTAAACCAAAAAATACGAATTCAATCTAATTGTGGAACCAACAACCAAAAGGATGATTTTTTTCAAGGAGATTTATTTCCTACACAAAAAATGAATTGTTGAGAATCAAGATTAATTTTCTGAAAAAAAAATCAGATTTTAACAAAATACTTACAAACAATACATTTTTATCCTAAAAGGGAATAGTTAAAATTTTGGTTGAAAAATTAATTTAAAAAGTTGTTCAAATTTCAAGCAAGTAATTGAATTTTAAACCAAAGAAGATGAATCTTTAACTAAAATCATGAATCTTCAAACAATGCATTTTTTATAAATTGGCTTAAATTTAAATCCAGTAGTTAATTTAATGACCAAGAAAGACAAATTTTCAAACAAATAGTTGAATCCTCAACTAAAACAGCTTAATTTTCAACGAAATAGCGGAATTTATAAACGAAAAGCATTTAATTTCTACCAAAAGAGATGAATTTTCAACCAGAAAATTGATTTTCCACAAGAGTTGAACATTCAACCTAAAAGATGATTTTCTAACTAAGAACGTTAAGTTTATAAAAACCAAAAAATCAAATTTTCAACCATAGAGGTGAATTTTAAACAACAACAATATAATTGGTAAAAAAGTAATTTAACTTTCAAACAAGTAGTTCAATTTTTGACCGAACGAGATAAACTATATTAATTAAGTTCACATTCAAGAGAAAAAACGAGAAAAATGGGAGCCTTCTTGAAAACATATGAAATATTATCTACGATCGTAACGCGCCCTCCGCAATGAGACAAAAAGGTAATTCAAAGAAAATTTACTTGATTGAAAAAAAATGATCGTCCTGAATGCGTCATATGCATTGTTTCTTTAAATATATAATTATTTCTATTAGTGAAATATCAAATGATCAAAAGAACTTTTTCATTTTTTGAAAGAAATGAGAGATTTCTTTTCGAAAATGAGGTACGTGATAAGGTCAAATGTTTTTTTAAATCATGAAAATTTTTCCTTCAAACTAATTAAAGTTCATTAACTGAAGTAAAACTTCCTTATAATCACTGGACTTACCTACATCTTACCAAATATTTCTTAGTTACAAAGAAATTTATTTTTATTATGAGGAAAATATCCTCATATTAAAAAATACCTCATTGTTACTAAGAAATATGTAATGTAATGTAAATATGTAATAATATCAATAAAAATATTTTAAGCACAGTTGAGAACATGATGTTGAGAACAGAGAACGCATAGTTGTATCAGGTGACATACCTAGAGCATATCACATCTTTTTATTACAATGATGGTAAACATTCGCGTCTAATTTATAACTATTTTATTTAAAAAACTAATTTTTATTCTTTGAACAAATATTTGTTCGTGTCAATTAATTGCAGGCTGTTTATTCAAATATATTTTCTTTTGCTCAAAGAGTCCTAAATTATTCGACCCACATATATATAAATAACTTAATTTAAATACGTATTTATAACATCAAAGAATCGATTCAATTGCCATGACGAAATATTTCTTGAGGTGTGAAAAACAGATTCAGAGAAACTAGGTTCTTAGCGCCCAAGAAATAATTTCTTTGAGTAATAATTTTGCACATTCATTGCAAAGAAATATTTCTTTCCATTAAAGAAATATCACCGAAGGATGACTTCTTCGTGTGAAGACTAGACTGTTTTGCCTGTTAATAATATTTATTCAACTGAAGTAATAAAATCCTCTGTACGAACGAAATAAACCAAAGAAATGCATTTTCTTGATTTAAGTATGACCCCTCCACCCTTAAAATCGGTAACATAGTTTATGAATCCCTTATCTATAAAGTCTAAAGGGGCGCATAAGGATTGAGGAATTTCGGAAGAGATTTTTGTTGTTAATTGAAAAAAAAGAAGTGCAAATTGACACAGGAGAAAGCATCTCGTGGAGATTCGTTCTAGCTACGTCATTAGTGGGGCAGCGACGTAGGAACATAATCAAAGAGTATCTGTGAAGCTCTTAGCACTCTCCAAGAAGCAAAGGAAGATCAGAGTGTGTACGTACTACTAATTCGTTTGCCTGAGCGAGTTACCCAAGCACATTATTCCGCTGCTCACAGCCATGATTACATGGTTAGTGTGATCCCACGCTAATCACTCTAAACACTGAACCCTATAGTGATAAGTGGCTGCTCCAGTCCAGAACTACTTCAAAGCACTTAGCATCTTCATTATAATGTATTTTGTCTTCTCTGCAAATAGAACACATTCCTAAGAATATGAAGATGGTTTAATCTAGCGGAACTGATTACTATGCGCTTCGTTGACTACCAGATTGCAAATAAACTCTTGCTAATTTCTATAATTTTAAAAGTAAAGATGTTTCGCAATCTAATTTGAGATTCATCATCTGGAAGAAAAATTTAGTTTGACACCACCGTGTGAATTGATTCTTGTCAACAAATTGCTTCTCAGAAAAACCAGAATTTTCTTTGCTATCACATCATGAAATCCTTCTCCGTTATGATCCTAACTTCTATATTCCTGAACTGCCTTAACTTTAAAAGTCATGTCTTCCGATTGCCTTAAAATTTTCAGAAATTCTTTGCCTATATGATAGTAGTATACCCACCTATTTATACACTTTTACTACCATCCCTCCTCGAACTACAGGGGATGAAATTTGCATCCCCCAGACAAAGCGGGTCTTTTCAAATGGTCATAACTTCCTTTCTACAAATGAGAATTGAATTTTCTATGAGTGATTCCTCAATGGTTTTTCATGCTATTTTATTCTGTGAAAGCTATTGTTTTCAATTATTTAATCTTTATAATCAAATTTCCAAAATAACCATTATCTACTCTTCGAGCAGTTACCATTTTTTAAAAGTATTTTTAAACGAAAGCTTGATTTTGTTTCAATAAAAATGTTGTTTGGCATTTTGGTACTCAAAATAGTTATGTAGTCATGCAAAGATATCCGAGCGAAACCCTTCCTCGCACGCTCGGACAGGTCGGCCAGTTCAGCCGATGCACCGACCGACGTTGTTTCGTTCAAATTCGATTCATTGAAACATACTTTTCGTTGGTACAGGAAGTTTCCAATAATTAATTTCAGCAGTTCATAATGCATCGAAAATTTTTGCATATATTTATAAACAAATTAGGAAACATAAGTATTTTTTAAGAGAGCGTTTACCCCTCGCCCCTCCATAATGTTTTTTTAGGTTTTGTTGTATATTTTTATTATTAACATCACATAAAACATAATTTAAACATAATTAACAACGGTTTAAACTATTCATATTAACAAGTGATACAGGATTTGTCCTTTCTTTGGCTGGATTAAAATTGGTCTCGTCGATAGCCGCAAACAAAAGACATCCTCGTGCATAGATTTTCATTTGTTTCTCATATTGTGCCAAGAAACAAAAAACAATCAGGAAGACTGTTATTTGTTTCTTGGCCTCAAGTAAAACGTTTTACTGCGTTACTCTACTCTGACTTCAGTCTCCTTTAAGGTAAAAGCAGCCAACGTGTTTAGAATTTTTCTTTGTGTGTTTTCTGTGATTTTTTGCGTTTTGTTTTTGTTTCCTAGTTGTGTACCTTAATAAATTGTTAATCCTTTTCTTCTGTGGCTTTATTTATTTAATGCAGGTTATAAGTTCGTTTTCAAGTCTCTTTGCGAATCGCTGCTTTCAAAGCAAACCGAGATCCTTAAAGACATGTCTTCGATGCAAGGTTTTCGCAGCAGATGCGCAAATCCTTTCCGTAAGGAGAAACATGAAACAGGAGTTTATTTAAGTCTTCTAACGGAAAATCAACAAATAGTGTTTCCTCATTTGCCGAAAGGCAGTAAAATATGTGGTGATTGTAGAAAAGAATGTAGAACTTTCAATTTACAGCCATCCAGAGTTATAGAAGACCCTGGTATTAATGTAGGGGAAGAGATAAACGAGAACACAGATTTTTATTTGACAATAAGAAATGGAAAAGAAAGATGCAATTATGTAAATCACTTAGCGGGTCTCGGAGTCGTGAATAAAATAAAAGGAAAATTAGAGGAGAAGGGAAGAGAACATATAAGAACATATAAGAGAACATAATAAGAGAACATATTCAGATAGGTTTGTCTACTTACTCTTGCGCCTAAGTCTTGGAGTCGCAGACAGATGATGCGAGAATTCAATGCATCTGAAGATGAAGCTCGAATAGCGAAAGAGTTATTTGCCAAAAGTGGAGTTTTGACTTTTCCGAAAGCCAAGCGAGGACAAAAATTGGCAGAAGAAACTGAAAATTTAATGATAAACTTGTACGAAGATAACGAGACTAGTTAACAGACGCCAGGTAAGAAAGATTTCATATCTATTAAAAAACTAGACGGTACTCGTGGGCAAGTACAGAAGAAACTGAATCTGTGCAATCTTTTAGAATTATATGCCAGATTTGTAGCCCTACATGAAAATGTGAAGATTGGATTTTCGAAAGTCGCACAACTAAGACCAAAGCACTGTGTTTTAGCTGGAGCAAGTGGAACTCACAATGTTTGTGTCTGCGCTTATCACGAAAATGTAAAGATAATGTTGAATGCGATTGATATTAAACATTTAACTGAGGAAACTGACAGACAATTGAAAGATTATCATGATTGCCTTGAAGAAATCATGTGCAGTGAACCCACTGATGCTTGTTATTTCAACGAATGCGAATGCTGTCCTGACATTGAAAATTTTAAAAACTACTTGGCTGATCTATTGAACGTGGATAGTTTCGACAGAGTGACATATCAAGTTGGCAGCAAACCGATAGAAGCACTTTGAAGACCGAAATAGCAGACGCTGATGCTTTTGTAGAAACACTCTGCACTAAACTTAAAAACCTGAAACCTCACGCACTTTATGCGAAAAAACAAGGTTTGCTTCTAAAGCACCTTAAAGTTATAATAAAAGAAGGAGAGTACCTAATTTTGCTTGACTTTGCTGAAAATTATGCTTTCACCTTTCAAGATGATGCACAATCTTTCGATTGGAATAATAATCAAACAACTTTATTTACAGTAGTTATTTATTGCAAAGATGGAAACGAACTAAAACATTTTAACATGGCAGTCATCTCAGATTGTTTAAGTCATGACACTGTAGCTATGTACACATTTCAAAAGTTCATCAATGAATACCCCAAGAAGAAATTCAGCATTGGTAACAAAATTTCTCATGTGCCAGATGGAACTGCACAGCATTTTAAAAATAAATATGCCTTTATAAATCTTTTAAATCACAAAAAAGATTTTTCGGCAAGCTTTCGTTTAAAATTACCTTTAAAAATATAAAAACTGTCCTAAGAGTGGAAAATGTTACATAAATATTTTAAATGGCAATTTGTTTATAAAAATTAAAAAAAACCGATTTTTGAGAATGAAAGAGCATGAAAACCCATTAGGGAATCATTCATAGAAAACTCAATTTTTATTTGTAGAAAGGAAGTTATGACCATTTGAAAATACCCGCTTTGCCCGGGGGATACAAATTTGAACCCCTGTAATTCGAGGAGGGATGGTACTAAAAGTCTATAAATTAGTGGGTATACTACTATCATGTAGGCAAACAAACTCTGAAATTTTGAAAGCAATCGGAAGACATTAATTTTAAAGTCACGTTCCTCGTAAATAATGTGTTCGGAAATGTTTTCAGTGTTACGAACCATCTCCTTTTAAATGTTGCAAATTACTTTATATTTCATATTTTAACGTTACTATTCATATATTTCGGAACCTAATATGCTTGTGTTGATGATTCTTTAAATACTAAGATTCTTAGATTCCGTCTATATTTGAGAAAAAACTTTCTTTTTAGATATTTACCATAGTATGTACATATGTAGGTAACTTAAATTTATATAATTAATTAATAATAATTTGCATAACAAAGTTATAATCTAGGGATAGCGGAAAGTGCCCTATATATTTTGTCTTCAAATCTAAACTTTACCCACTTCGGATCAAATCGGAGGCATAGAAGTATAAGATCAACAAATAATGTAGGGCCAAACATATAATTTCGGGTCAAATATCAAAAATCTATATTTTAGATCTTGAGTCACAAAAACGCAAATATCTCAAGATCTAAACTACGATGGACAAAATCGACCCTTTTCTAGTAGATCGCCAAAATTTATATTCTGCAAAATAACTTTCGTATCAATAGAATAATATCGGGTTTATTAAAATCCAGACTTTAAACTCTTTCCCATATTCCCCTTATTTCCTTTCTTCTCGTTTTTTGGCTTAAGTTCTGCTATTAGGTTCTAGATTTTATTTTCATTTAACTATATCATTACAAAATAATTTTGTTTAAAGTTAACTCTTTTTAGGTAAGAGTTCCACTATTATATTGTTGGTTGAGAATTCATTACTTCTACTTACAATTTCTACTATTTGTTTAAAAATTCAACTATTTTGTTATCAAGTAATCTTCTTGGTAAAAATGCAACTTTATGTTTAAAAATTCGTCTTTTTGGATAAAAAATTTGTCCTCTGGGATATAAGATTCATCTTTTAGTAGAAGAGTCATATTTTTTGGCTGAAACATTAATTATTTGGTTGAAAATTCAACGATTTTTTATGCAGTAATTTGTACTATTGGACTTACATTCATATCTTAGTTGGAAAGCCATCTTTTTTTGTTAAAAATTAATATATTTTGTTGAAAATTCAACGGTCTTATCATATCTTAGTAGGAGAGCCATCTTTTTTGTAAATAAAATAAAATTCATGGTTTAGTAGAAAACATGCAACTAATTTATTAAGAAGTCATCTTTTTGGTCGAAATTTTAGCTGTTCAGTTTAAAATTCGTTTTTTTTTTCAAAGAAAATTTGTCCTTTTGTATTAAAAATTCGTATTATTGTAGTTAAGTCATCTTTTTCAATTAAGAATTTTATTATTTATTTGACAATTTATTTTTTTTAATTCAAACTCTTTTTTAAAAAGTTATCTTTTTTTTGTTAGAAATTAAATTATTTTGTTAAATATTGAGCTTTTTTTTTAATTTTATGAAAACAGTCATTAGGATAAATTGGATGCTATGAATGTCCGTATATAAAATTTTTAAATTTAGAAAAAAGTGATCTCAAAAATATTCAAAATGCGCTCACTTTTTGACTTTTTATCCAAAATGGCTAGTTAACGAACTTGAACTTTATTTTAGGACACTAAAAGAGTGTACTAAAGCCAATCTAATAAAATTATTTTTTCAGTAGTTATCTTCACATACATACAGACGGACATACAGCCATGCAGAGAGACAGACAGACACATTCAAAACGGTTTATTTCTTTTCAAAATTGAGATAATAAACCTATTCGTTTTGAATAATTATTATTATACACACATGATATTCAAACAGAAAAAATGTTATTTTTGACCAAGAAAACGGGGCAGTAGCCTGGCATTATGTTTGATATTCGAGTACCCAGCGCCTCCTTCTAAAATTGTAAGTCCATCGGAAGTAAAGAGTCAGAAGCACCAGGTGGTTCCAGAATAAACTGCAATGTCTCTTGTACTGTCAATGAGACTCATTGAAATATTCTGTTGAGTTCATTCAATCAGTTTAGCGACGAAGGCTTCTCAGACTCTAAGTCTGGTCACCACCGATGTTAATCTCATTGAGCTTTTAGCAAGGAGTTAAGCGGTGCGGGCTTCCTGCCAATTCAGGAGCCATGTGTCACCACCATGGTCAATGGCCACCTCGGAATTGCCTAAAATCCTTTCTTCGATGAGCCACTGGGTCCATTTCTCACAGGATTTGTCTAGCTTTTAGCTAAAAGTCTCGAGAATCTAGAGGCTGGCCTGGAACCAGAAGTAAAAGATAGGCGTGCCAAGAACTTCGTGGCGCGCGCCATTGTCGTATCCGCTTTTCTTGAATGAACTCTTCCTACTACCGAGTCTTAACCTTTCCCAATGGAAACTCGGTGGGAAAAGGGTGCCGTGCATGAATATAGTGGAGAGATTCTGAATCATAGAATGCTCCTCAAGCTATAGAGGAGAGATTGTACTCAAGAATTCCCAGAAGTGCATGCTGGCTCAAGTGGATGGAGGTACTTGTGGCTTCCATTGATGTCTTACTTCGATAAATCGATAGAGCTGCTACGTTACGGATTAGCAAGCTGAGTATGGATAGTAAGAACTAAGAAGTGGTTTCTTGAGCATAGTATGAAGGTACGCACTATCACTTTCCAATTGTCATTTTTAGGAATGAAATAAACAAGGGGGAAAGTTTTTGTTTCTTGAAGAAGAACCGGTTTCCGCAAACTCTTTCTAGAGCTGCAAGTATGTTTGCGATTTTTAATTAGATATTAGAAGTATTTTCTTACATCAAAGCATGATACTGAAAAAAAGATGAAAGTTGAACGATAAAACTTCAATGCTGTTTGATATAGCATAATTAACTTTTTATGAAAGCTTCATTGAGACTTGAAGAAAGAGGTTCAAAATGAAAGTGTTTAGTCTACATTAAACTATATGTGATTTAGAGAAATTAGAATTCCGAAGCTTTCTTTACCCTATTACAAAATTTTTAAATTTACAACAAAACAAATTCTTGCTGAAAAGGTAAATAGTACTTCTCAAATGTTTTAATTTAAACTTGAATTCAAATAAAAAGTAAAAAAAATATTTTAATGGAACTTAAGTTCTAAATAGTTGCTATTGTATAATTTCTTGCAATCTTTTATATTTTGATGTTTCAAATTTCAAATTTATTTTTCAGCATAGATAGCTAAAAAAATTAAAATAATGATTAACCACATTAAGGAGCTCAATCTAAAAAATTTCAATTTTGATTCAGAAATAGTAAATTATCTAAGAAAAAAATGTGCAAAACAAAAAATGTAAACAGGTGAATGTTCTTTTTAACTCTAATTCAAAAGCTATAAGTTAATCTGGATAACTTAATATCCATAATTTTCAAAGCAGTATTTGCACCTGACCAAACTGTTCAAAAGAACATTTAAACAGGAAAAGGGAACAAATATTGAACAAAATATATGAATTTTAAATTTAAGAACATAAAATTTCAACCATAAATAGAATAGTTTAATTTTCAAACTAAGAATTAATTGGCAAACAAAAAATAAATGAATTATCAATAGAATAGTTAAATTTTCAAAAGATTAAATAAATTAGAAACCTAAATTATGAATCCTTATCTAAAAAAATTAAATTCTAATTAAGTAGTTCAACTTTAGAACAAATAGATGAATTTGATCCTGGCGAAATTTTAAATTTTTAAGCTAAAAATAAGAATTTGCTACAAAATAGTTCAATTTTTATACGAAAAATGTGAATTTTTTTACAAAAATGTTAATTATTAAGCGAGAAAGATTAATTTTATCAAAAAAATTAAAGGTCTACGAAAATAGATTAATTCTTAAATCAAAAAGACTAAAAAAAGTAGTAGTTTAGTTTAGATATTAATTGTCCTAAACAATAGTTGAATTTGCAATGAAATTATATTTTTTAGTCACAAAAGAAAATTTTCAAATTTTTTAATTTTGAAATCAAGAAGACCAATTTTTATGAAAAAAGTTGCATTTGCTACCAGAAAGGAAAAATTTTTAACCAATTCTTAAATTATAAACAAACTATTCAAATTTTAAAACAATTATTTACATTTTTATCCAAAAGGATAACATTTTAACCAAGAAAAATTATTCTTAACCGAAAAAACAAAATTTTAATTAAGTAGTTTTAATTGTCAGCCCAAGAGATCAATTTAAAACGAAAATTATGGTTAGATCAGAAAAGAAGTGAATTTTCCAAAACACACATGTGCATTAAAATTCAGTTTGACTTGTGTAACAGTCATATGAATGCTTATTATTACATTTTGAGCCATATATTTATTTTGAAACTCTTTGACGTTGTACATTTTAATCTAGAAATTTCCAACTTTTATAATATTTATATTAAAAAATTGAAACATCTTGAAAGCTTCCAATGTTATTTTAGACATTTTTTACATCCTTAATTTTTAGTAGACTTAGTAGATTTTTGACAAGCACATCTCTTATTCCAATTTAAAAATTTGAACATTTTTTACTGAAAATTTGTAAACTTTTGGGTGTGAATCACATGAATTCAATCTTTCGAATATATATATAATTATATACTATTATTAAATGTATACTTTTGAATATTCTTGAAAGATTCTTGATTCTTTCAAGTTTTTCGTAATTTCCTCACCGAGTGAGTCAAGCCCTTCCCGAAAAGGAAATGGCCTAATGGTATAATAATAAACGGATAAATCTGGTACGGTTAAAAAAACATACGGAAATCTAAGTTTGAAAAGATTTTATTTCCGGGATTTTTAATGAAACATCCGCTGAATCTTATAATATATGTTGTATAAATTAAAATTTTATTTAAAAATTACTATTGTCTACTTACATTCTTATTTTCAAGATAAGAAGATTCATTAGCCTCTCGAACTAACCTTGCACTGTTGACAAAGTTTCGTGTTTCACAATGAAAAAGACAAACAGAGCTCACAGAGTCTGATTTTTAATGACCCTTTCACAATTCATCATCAAAATCAATACAAATGTAACATTTTAGAAAAAGCAACTAACGTTTAAGGAAAACATAATATCTTCCTTCCTAAGAAAAATCTAAAAATTATAAGAAATATATTCTTTATGTTGCAACAAAGAAAGTTAACAACTAATTAAATTGGTATTACAAATTTTCTCTTTATCACATTAACCCTGTAGAAAAATTTACCCCTATCGACCCTTACTTGTATCTATTTTCCACTTTCAAACTTCAAATTTAAGGAATTTAAATTTTAAGAATTGTAAGTAATTGATTAGAATTTTTGTTTTTCGATGCTTCTTATGTCAATTGTATTTTATTTTTTCAATGATTATAGATAAAAATTACTCAACTGAGAAAATTTTATTTTCAATTACAAAATTCTTTATTCGGACATTTTGTCTACCTGAAAAGCATTGTAATCTTTAGGTTTCGTGCACAAATTACGCAGAGCGTATTTGGGGTACGGTGAGGGGTACGTGAAATTAAAATCAATCCATTCTTAAGATAATTTAATTTCTGTAAAATTCTAAAAAACAAAAGTTTAACAATTTGGTAGAAAATTCAAATATTTAAAGTTGGCGTCAAAAGTACGCGACCCTCACTTTGAACGCTCACCACTCGTAAAAAAAAACTCGCAGAAAATTTTGGCCGGGTACCCATGAAAGCTTAAAGTCTCCCGCGTTGAACAATACGTATATTTTTGTTCTACACAATTTCGAGACTTTCCAAAATGAGCTGGAAGTCTTAAATAATCTGAAAAAATTCACAGACTAATTACAGAAAGTTGTCGGCAAAATCTTATCTTGGGCAGAAATAGTGATAGGGAGTTGGTTTCTGGCTTAAAATGTGCAGTTTTGCAACTTAATTGAAGTACACTTATTTCACGATTAAAGTAAAGTGGACCCTGTAGAAAAAGTGTCAGAAAAAAAGTATCCATTTCAAAATAATGGGTACCTCAGGAGGGAGGGGATACTGGCTCACCCACAGGTATTTTCTTTAAAATGGTCTTTTTGGTAGAAAATTAATCTTTTTATTTAAAAATTCATTTGTCAGTTTTTTCTTAATTTGGAAAATTTATCTCTGTTAGCAGATATTTCGTTTTTTTTTGTTAAAAATATAATTGTTCGGTTGAAAATTAATCTGCTTTGGTTGAGGATTTAACTATTTTGTTAAAAAATTGTGTTTTTGGTTCAATTGAACCGTTTTTATTAAAAATTTTAATCGAATATATATTTTCTTGGTCAAGATTTGAACTATAATCAGTTATTACATTGTTTATTGAGAATTAATCTTTTTTGGTTAAAAGTTGAAGTACATACATTGTTAATTCACAAGAAACAGTCAGATTTGACCAATTCCCCCTCTCATAAATTGTTAAACGTATTTTTTAGATAAGCCCTAAATCAATTGACGAAAAAATTTATTCGTCAAAAATTACGTATAAGATAGCAGGGTGTCTTTAATCTTTTGCTTCCGAAAAAACTGGGATACGTGGTATAAAATTTCAGGAAAAAAATTATTTAGCAAAAATTACGTAAAATGGGGGGTGGGGGTAATCTCGTTGACTCGAGAAAATGGCGATACATGGTTTAAAATTTGAGATGTATGTATTAATATTTCACTCAAGTAACCATTCAGTATTGAAAAAAAAAAAATTTTCCCACAGTTGGCTACTATTACTTTAAAACAATTAGAACTAACCAACTACAATTTGAAAACAAGTCCTCCGAGCCACTGTCCACAGTTTACTACTCTAGTTCACAGAAAAGGTTTCGAAAGAAGTAAAATAAATGTATTTTAAATGCTACTAGAGGTGGTCACAAATAGTCTCCATTTGAACCTTCCTTCTTCGTGTCAAATGGGCCCGCCAGTGAATAAATCATCGAACCACAAAGTTCTGAGAATTAATCATGATTTCCAAGACTTAAGATTCGTCTCAACTCTCAACAATCTGGAAGTTCCGTCAGCGCTGATGCTAACTTGTGTCTGGTAACCTATTTCGCAGCATTTCCTGGTAAAGTTAGCGGCGGCGGTATCAGTAATGAGATCCACAAACCCTGGAAGCTTACCGGCAAATTAGCCACCTGGTAACCTAAACCAGAGATTATGACACCTTTGGATTTCAATATCGCCGCAGAGGCGTTGGACCGGTGCGGTGCTAGTGATGGGACCATCTGGTAGCACCGGCAAATAAACCTTGCTCTGCGAAAAGGATTTAGCAAGGCCCGCTAGGTGGTCCTCATGAACCCTTTAAAGGCTATTTTTGCGCTACAAGGCATCCGTTTTCCACCGCTCTGTAATCAGCCAAGCGTTGTACCCATTAACACAACCGAGCGCCAGAGAATTCTCTTTAACGTCACGAATTTCAATAACGTTAAGTCCCCAGCCGCAAAAATTCACCAACCACCTCTAATGGTCCTACCGCGTTGCAAAAGGTGCTTCATGGTTTTCCACTCCTTCGTAATGCCCGAAGCTCGCACTGCTAAGAGTTATAAAAATCTTAACAACTCCAACTCCTCCATTTTCTGTCGTTAACGCTGGGCTGAACTTTCACCAAAAAAGTGGTTTTAGACATTTGCGAAGACGCCAATCTTGGAGAAGGCTGGTTCTTCCGTGAAAATCAAATTTAACGCTTCTTTTGCTGATATTCAGTGAAATGAAGTAAAAAGGTAATAGAATCTATTAAAGGTATTTTGTCCAGGACCCTTAAATTCGAATTTAACCGTTTTTGGTTCAAAAAGTTTTGAAGGGTGTATTACTTCACCGTCCTAATAGTCATTTCGGGAGTCGCTGGACAAGGGGATGGACTATTCGTTCCAATATTCATCCCAAATTTCGGGACAGCAAGTCACGAGATACTTCATTAAAAAAATATTTGATAGACGCTGCAAAGTAGTTTAGCCGCCTTCATTATATGGTGCATATCTTTAATTCTGATAATTTCAGAAACACTGTGTTTCCCTATAGAAGATTGTTTGTTTAATATTGTATTTTATATTTATTATGGAAAAGGGAATTTTTTAATGCAAAGGGAATCTGAGGAATAAACAAGAGGATTTATAATTATAAAAGGAGTCTGAGGGGATTCAAAATGCGATTTCCAATTCGATTTTCTTATTATTAACTTTTTTTAAATTATTCTTACTGTTTAATATTCATAGGTCATAGACGGGATAAATATAGTTTAGTATATTTATTTGATTCAAACGAATAAACTCTTTAGTTGAGAATATTGAAATATTTTAAAAAATGAGAGTTTTTTCAATTATAATTTCATTTCATTATTTTATTTGGTCATACAGATCTGTTGAATACATCAATCGATTTCTTTCAACAATAATAATAAATCAAATACCCACAATATTGCAATATTCCCAAACTCATAGGAAACTTTTTCTCAAACAAACATTAAATAAATTTCAAAATCTGTCTGTTTTAAAACACATTAATAGATTTTTCTGGTCAACATCAACAAACTTGTCACATAATATGTCACTATTTTACAAACATTACAAAAAATTTATTTATAAAATAAAAATTTTTAATTTTGATAATTCTTTACATTGAAATTTGTTGTACGGAGATAGCGACAAGCTTTGTATCGAATTATGTAAACTTCTGAGTTTGAAAAAATAAGTTTACAGAGCCTGGTATATCTAAAAATACTGCGATAAAAATTTTGAAATACAGTAGAGCTTCTCAATAAGAGCGCATGCCATTATCCGTGATCGAGCCGTACCCCCACTACCGTCCTTGTTTTGATTGCCGCCAGATTCATTTCAAGGCTTTTCAATAAGAGCGTTTTTTGAAGTTTGATTATTAATTAATTTCTCGTTTTTGTAACGCGACAATTACAAACAATAATAATAATAATAATAATAATAATAATAATAATAATAGTAAGTGTATTGTTTTTATTTGTCGATCAGTTCAATCTTTTTTAACAATATGCATGAATTACACGTATAAAACAAACGTGTACACGCAATCGAGCAAGAAAAATCAAGGAGGGTCCTAGCGTTCTTATTGAGAGACCCGTTTACCTTAGAGTGAGCGAGCTTTTTGGTAGAAAGTGGGGGTACCGCACTTCTCGGAAATTCCTTCCCCTACAGCCTTGTGAGCTCTCTTTTATTGAGAAGCACGACTGTATATTTAATTTTTCAAAATCATTTTAAAATTCTTATGATACATAATTACAGAAAAACTTTTTTTACAGCTTAAAAAACCATATTAAAAAATAGTGGTATAAGGAAGATGATAATTAAAATTTTTAAACGAAAAAATGTCTTTTATTTTCGTTCCAAAATCTTAAAAAATATTGATAATAGACCAGTAGCCTAACAAAATTACCATAAATATATTGTATTAAATTATCTGTTCGAGAACCATAACATCAATAATATAGAATTTTCTTGTTCGAAAAATTAATCTTACAAGTATAAGGAATTACGTCGTAATTCAACTTGTTGGGGTTGTGAAGAAATTAATCTCGTCTCTGCGTAGCTTATTGGGTAAGAGCATCAGACCGGCAATCTGAAAGACCTGGGTTCGGATCCCAGTGGAGGCTCAAAGTAATTTTTTCACAAATTAAAAATTCAATATTAAAAAATACTGATTTAGACCAATAACCATAATTTATTAGCCAGTAAAACTTCTGAATGCAATAAAAGTGCGACAGGGTAACGAATGGCTTAAAACGTCCCAAAAGTTCCCTGATTATGAATAACCACGTTTCTTTTCAAAATCTGGTTCAAAAATCTCTTAAATAATTTTTTAAAAACAATTACATTATTTTTAAGATAAAAATGATCTAAAGTTATTTTTGGAAAGTTCATGGCAAAAAAAACTTTCCTGTCGTGACACATTTATAATGCAAAGACCCGTTTTCAATTTAGAGCGTTATAAAAAATTTATTTTGCACTGAAATTGACATATTTGCGGCTGGGTATCTCGACAAATATTGGACCTTAATTTTTCGATAAAAATATGAATCATTTTTCAGGACACTTGCTCCACAATGAAAAAGAAAATTGTTCGACAGAGCTATAACTGTTATTAATATATAATAGTTAAAAATGTTTTTTTATTCAACAACTTTGCAATTGTTTGAACTTCTTAATAAAAGACTTTGTGTACATTTTTCAAGGTCGATGCTATAACTTCTGTAAGAAATCTTTAGGAAATTACCCTAATTACAAATTCTTTTGTTACTTTACAAATATCTCAATCGTTTTCATATTAATAACAATTTTTAATCGTGTTTTAAAATTAGATATGAAACC
This sequence comes from Druon quercuslanigerum, assembly GCA_010014905.2. Taxonomy (NCBI): domain Eukaryota; kingdom Metazoa; phylum Arthropoda; class Insecta; order Hymenoptera; family Cynipidae; genus Druon; species Druon quercuslanigerum. Next base: position 8,596 of record JAAAKG020139711.1, on the reverse strand, counting down.
AAGAATTTTCTCTTATAGATTTTCTTTTATTTCAAATGACTTTTTAACTATGGCATTATAAACAATTAATTGCAAAATAATTTTTGGTCTGTCCCAGCTGCAATTTTACTGTTAAGATTTTCGATTTTTTTTAGTATTCTCATCTCGTAGCTTCCTGACAATTTTTCTCTGTCACCACTCTGAAATTATCGATTTTTTGTTTAAAAAAAATCGTTATAAACTCAATCCTAAATATACCGATTCTGTTCCTTTCATTCACGTTGCTTAAATCAGGTGCAAAAATAAACATTAATCTCTCTCTAATTTGCTCTTAATTTAAACAATTTGGTAATTACGGCCTTATAAACAATTAGAGCAAAATAATGTTTGGGCTGTTTCAACAGCAATTTTATAGTTAAAATTTTTTATTTTTTTAGTTATTTATCTGGTAGCTTCCTTATAATCTGTCTCTCTGTTATCACTCTGAAAACATCGTTCTCTTGCTAATAAAAATTGTTATAAACCAAAACTGGCCTTTAAAAAAATTGTTTTGTCTATTTTATGTTTTGCTTTCACGCAAGAAAAATATTTTGCGGTAGCGCTTGACACCAGTACTAAAATTTGATCCGATTACCACAGAATAAATATCAAACAAAAATAAGTAATTAATTAATTTGCAATTAATTGTCTATAAGACCATAATTAACAAATTATTTGAATTAAAAGAAAATCTACAAGGGACAAAGTTTTTTTTTAATATCTAATTTTTAGTAGATATTTAAAAACGAAAGTTAAATGAAATATCCATATTTATTTACAAAAAATGTAATTAATAAAAAACGATTAAGATATTTGTAAATTAACAAAAGCATTTGTAATCCAAGTAATTTCCTATTATTATTATATAAAGTCCTATATTAACAAGTTCAAAATATTGCACACGTAGTTGAGAAAAACGTAATCGAAAAGAGATTCTTTCTCTTTGATTTGGCTCTAAACTTTAATAATAATAGGAATTATTCAGGACCACAATTAGTCAAAATGTTATGACCATAGGTCGATTTCCCGTGTAGAAATTTTGTCGTGGGCCTAACTGGGCCCAAGCCTAGAAAAACTAGGCCCTGGTCTGCAGGTCTGGTGACTAAGTCTGGGTCAAGCTAGAATAAAACGCTAAATCTGGCCAGAGCCTGGCTCGATCGCCGAGCCTGTCCAGGCTTAACCTTAGTTAAATATCTATCCTTAGCCCTTTTATTATGAGACTGCGTTTTTACGGTTTTCGAATTAAAATTCCAAATTACGCATAAATTTTATTTTTTTTAATAAGGGATACAGTTCCAAGTTTCACATTCTAATTTTTCTGTTAAGAATAAAAGACAAAAGTAGATTTTCAGTAGAATCATATATAAAAGTTTTGCTTTATTATTAGATAATAATAGATTGGTGTAAAATATGAAAGTAAGGTTATGGTTTGCAAAATACAAAATCATGTGATGTTTACTCACATCTTCACTAATCCCATAAAATAAAAGAATATTTATTTTAAATCCACCACGATTTCCGTTTTTTGAATTGACTGCAACAATTTTGCGACTTTCTAAAATGACACACTTGTTAGCAAACACAAAGTTTTATAGTGGAAATTGGCCAGCGCCATCTGCCATCAATTTTAGGAACTTTGCCACTATCATCGAAGCGGGGTCGAGGTCGACCAATCGAAAAATACAAGCTAGAGCCAGACTAGGGGCCCCTGGCACGCATGGACTTTTTTAAAAACTCTATTCTTGGACTCCTGAGGTCAAATTGCGATATGTCTAGCTATTTCAAAAAATAAATTTCGAAAATTTTCATAATTACAAAGCTTCCTATGATGCAGCTATTAATTAAATGTTAAATAGGTGTGATAAGTTCTATCATTAGAAAAAATATTTTAACATATCTAACTATTGAATTTGTTAATAAAAATAAAAAATTAGCTACCTAATTCAAATGTATGTTAGTAAGTGTAGATTTAATAATTAAATACTTTTGTGAGTAAATCCTCATGAATATAATAATATAAACAGCTCTTTTTCAAAATTCCATTTTTCCTGTTTTATAATTTGAAAAAAAAAATTTGAAATCAAAATAATATTAGCATTGATATACGATCAACTGAAACTGAATTTGATCCGTTTTTATTGTATCTGATTACTATTGTCATTAGTCACTTTCAAAATATTGTGTTGTTATACCATCAGCCGAAATAGCTCAGTTGGGAGAGCGTTAGACTGAAGATCTAAATGTCCCCGGTTCAATCCCGGGTTTCGGCAAGTTTTTTATACTTGAATAAAAATATATTTAACTAAACATTTAATGTGTGAAAATGTACAATAGTACTTCTGTTATGTAAAATTTAATTTTTTAAACAATTACAAATAAGAAAATTATTTTTTCTAAAATTTTAAATGTTCAACATGACGAACTAAAAAAACAAAACAAGGTTATATAAATATAATTTTTCTAAGATTCTTAAGAAAATTCAACACAAAATTTTTAGATTACAAATACTTCAAATCAAAATTTCAACAAAAAAGTTAATTTTCAAACAAAAAGATGAATTCTCCACAAAAAATTTAATACATATTTGATATTTATATTTAAAAGACTTTAATTTAAAACAGCAAGCACTTAAATTCATTTAAAATTCCAATTTTTAATTAGTTACATTTTAAAGCAGTAATGATATTATTTTTTGCCATAAGAAAAGAATTTTCAACAACAACAATAAAAAATAATAATTTTTGATATCGAAAATATAAATTTACAAAAAAATTAATTTTCAAACAAATAGTTGCAATTTTTGCCTGACAAGACATATTCTAACAATTTTAGCCTCTATATAATTAATTAGATAATTATAAGATAATGATATTGAACATTAATATTGATAGAATCTGGTAGAATGTAGAAATATAAAGTGATTCTAAATTCATATTTTTGTAAGTGTTTTGAATACATAAGTAGATACAATATTTTGTAACCTTCATGCAAATTTTTATTTATGTCCAATTTCATTCCCTATAAAGCAGATCTTATATTTTACATACCATCCTTCATGAGACGATAAGCGTATTACGAGCATTACACTCTCCCACTTTAGAATGAATTTAACATAAGACTCATATTTAATTATGCAATCTCCTGTGAATTTAACTAGTAACTAAATTCAACAGGATATGCTCATCAAATTAGAATTGCTCGTAAATTTATCGAAAACCTGGTGGCCTTTTCAGGTTCACAAATATTAAAAAGACAAATATTATAGCAGTAAAATATTACATTTCACCACAAATGAGGGGTTGTCCACAAACTATTAAATTGCATTACTAACCAATTTTTCAGTGAAAGTAACGTTATGAATTTTGAAATCTTTTAGTACGTTTCGTAATGATAAATTTTAAAGAATTCTTTTTTTTCTTTGTTTTTGGGAAACATACCCTTTCACCCCTTTCACCCCTTTTTCTCGTTGTTTCGCTTAAATGCGTAATAAACTAATAGAACCAAGGAAGGAAGTATCTGGTTGAAAATTTTATCACTTTCATGATATGCAACTATTTTGTTAAAAAGTTATCTTTTTAGGTCAGAAATTCAGATACATGGTTGAAAGTTCAACTACTTGTTAAAAATTCATTTTTCGGCTGTGGACTGATCACCTTGCTTGAAAATTTAACTAATCCATTTTTAAAAATTAATCTTCTCATGGTTTAAAAAATCAACTTTTAGAATGAACTCTTTTTTGAAAATTAATTTGTTTTAAGATTCATAATTTTATTTGAAAATTCATCTCGTTTGTTGAAAAGTATATTGTTCATTTCTTTTTTGAGAATTAATTTTTTAAAGTAACAATGTAAAAAATTCAATGTTTAGTTCCAAATTGATATTTTTTCATTGAAAATGTATCTGCTCTCATTGAACATGCACGTATTTGGTTAAAAATTTGTCTTTTCGATTTAAAATTGATTATTTTTCTTTCTTAATTAACCTGGTTTTACTCACTTTGCTTTAAATTCAAATATTTGATTAAAAATTAAATAAGTTTTAAGATACGTTAAAGTTTTTGCAGAAAATTATCTTATATGTTAAAAAATCAAATTTTATGGTTGAAAGTTCAACATTTTTCCAGAGAATTTATCCTTTTTGTTAGAAAATTAAACTATTCGGTTAAAAATAAACTTTCTGGTTTAAAATTTAACTAGTTTGTTACAAAGAATGAACTCTTTTTTTGAAAATTAATTTGTTTTAAGATTCATCATTTTATTTGAAAATTCAGCTCTTTTGTTGGAAAGTATATTGTTGATTTCTTTTTTGAGAATTAATTTTTTAAACTAACAATGTAAAAAATTCAATTTCTAGTTCCAAATTAATAATTTTTATTGAAAATTTATCTCCTCGTTGAAAATGCACGAATTTCGTCAAAAATTGGTATTTTTCTATTGAAAATTTATGATTTTTGCTTCAAAATTAACCTGGTTTTAATTATTTTGCTTCAAAATTAACTTTTTAATTAAAAGTTAATTTTGTTCAACATTTTTACAGAGAATTTATCCTTTTTGTTAGAAAATTAAACTGTTCGGTTGAAAATGAACTTTTTAGTTTAAAATTTAACTAGTTTGTTACAAATATATATTGTTTTAAGATTAAGACTTGGTTAAAAATTTAACTATTCCATTTTTTGTAAATTGATGTTCCTTTACAATTCAACCGTTTTGTTAAAAAGTAAAAATGTATGCACTTTGTTACAAATTCGTGCACTGTTAAAATTTTTTGTAATTTTAATATACATTTACTATACATTCGTAAAGTAAATCTAAGAACTCGGTATATGAAATAGTAATTAAGAGGCTGCGTAGTAAATTTAATATACATGCATATTAATCAACTCCTTAAAAAGTCAGGTAATTTCACTTTACACAAATTCAAAATAATTTTCGCAGTAATGTTCAATTCTAAATATTAAAGCATGATATTTTTTTCTAGTTGACCATAAATTATACTGTATTTTAAGTAGAAAAATTTAATTAAGCAAATAATTAAGACACCTTACATAAAAGCAGCTATACTCACGTAAAAATTCTGACATTTACAGTGAATTTTAATGAAAATCACACCCGTAAGTTGCACTTTTATTATAAATAAGAATTTAGTCGATGAATTGTAGGTTATTATACTTAAGTTTGAAATATTTGAAAAGATTTGGGTGCTTCGAAGAACTTTCAACTTTTAGCACTCTTTTTTAATATACGCATGTATATTAATTTTAAGAGATGATAGTATATTAAAAAATAAATCTTTTTGTTGAAGAATTTATCTTTTTGGATGGAAATTTAACTATTTGGTTAAAAATTAATCTTTATAGTTAAAACTTCAACTAATTGGTTGGAAATTGGACTAGTTTTTAAAAAATTCACATTTTTTTAAGAAGTATCTCTTTGGTTTTAAATTTAACTTTTCTGTTGAAATTCGTTTTTTTTTATTTTAAAAATTTATTTTTTAGCAGAAAATATCACTATTCCATTGGTTAGAAATTAAGAGTGTATTACTTGAAAATTCAACTAATTATTAGAAACATTAATGTATTTTGTTGAAAATTCGTCCTTTTGGTTACGAGACTAATCTTGTTTGTTGGAAACGTAATAAATACTAGACTATCATGTGCGCGTGCTAGCTCGCGCTTACTTTCGTATTAATTTTTATCATTTATCAAATTTTCAAATAACTATTTATTTGTTCAAATTTTTCACCATCCAAAGTTTTACTGAATTATAATCTGAAGTAATTTACTCAACGAATCTATTTAACGTTGAATTTAGTATTATTACCCATATAAAAATTTTTCTATTTAGCGCTAATACAACATGTCACTGGTCAGGATAATGTTTTTGTAGAAATTATACATTTCTTAAGAGCCGTGACATTTTTAAAGACGTAATTATTGATGCTAGATGAATTATTATTCAAAAAGTATAATTTTAAGATTTATTAGATGAGTGAGCTTTTTTAAATTCTTCAAGAAAAAAAATTAAATTTTTTCGAATAATTTAACTTTTTAAACTAAACTGTTATGGATTCTGCTATGTGCAACAGCAGAAATGTTACAATTTTTATAAACTTCTCTATTTTCAGACATGGTTTAGTCTGTGCAGTTTCAAATTTACCGCCATAGCGCCTATTGCGTCTGGCGTCTGCATAGACACGCAGTTCTTGTCAGTTTTATACCTGGAACGAGGATGCTCCTTGCACTCACGCCGCGTTGTCTCTTCAAAGTTCGCAAATAAAATCGAGACTTGCAATTAAAATCAACCTTATTTCAGTAATTAGTTTGAAAACCCTACTTAGTGCGCAAATAATTATTATTTGAAATTAAAATATACTGTTGTGTATACATTTTTTCCCTTCTTCATTCCTAACCTTAAATCACCACGTGATTTCAAAATTGCTTCGAGATGCTTAAAATTATGGCATTAAACCATTATTTTAATTAAAAATTCAAATAATTTAAATCCTTAAACAATTATTTTTATTGTAACATTCAGATAACTTTCACTTTATATATTTCTTAATTTGAGCTTGTCTTTGCTTAAATTTAATTAATTATAAGCTTTTAACTAATTCTTGAAAATATAAATTTTATCAGAATCGATTATTAGTTAATTAATCAGTACAGGATATACAAATAATTTGAGAATTATTTTTATGGAAATTGTGTACATATAATCTTGAAAATTTTCTTTAGATACTCATTTTCCAATATCAAAAATATTAGAAAGGATGATTTTACTGGAGATATTTTGAACAAAAAATTAATTTTATCATATGCATAATAGCTTGTTTTAATTTTATAACATTAATGTCAATATTTAATTGATTTAATTGATTTGAAAACAATTTATATATTTAGTTTTTTGAAAAAAAAGTCAATCAGTCAATAGTAAGTTAATCGGTTTATATTATAAAAAGCAGTAATAAATTATTTTTATTGCAACATAAACATAATTTTATCCTATATTTTGATAAAAATTTAAAGTATTAATAATATTTTTAAATAATTCCAGAAAAACTTAAGACATATTGACATATAATGTTGAAGATTGAATTCAGATAATTATTATAAAACATCAAAAACATTTTCTAAATTATAGAATTGGATTAGGGGTAATAAAAATATAGATACACTTTTATTATAAAAATCATATCCCATATTAAATAGCATAACCTCAATGTCAATAATAAATGTATTTTGTTAGTTAAACAGTATGTAACTTCAATCTTTATGTAATTTAATATTGTAAACAAAATAATTATCTAATAATAATTAACCAATCAATAACATAAAAAAGCATGAAATGAATTATTTTCATTGAATTATTCAAATAATTTATATTTTACATATATTTTTGCCTAATTTGCACTCACCTTTCTATCAGTTGGATTTAGTAATCAAATAATAACGAAATTATCAGTTTACAAGATAAAAAAGCGTCAGATAATTATTTTCATTAAAAAATATATAAATTATTCCTCTTTTATATTTTACATTAAACACGCACACAATAGCATTTCTAAAAAATTTCAATGATTTTTTCAGTTCACGTTTTAAAATAATTCCAGGAAATATTGAAATATACGTACAAGTAATTTTGAAAAAAGAATTCATGGAGTCACACATTTTACGCGCATTTAAGAAGTTATAAGCGCACTAAGAAGATACATAAATTGTACTTTATAATATAGCACTGTGGCAGCGCTTTTGGAAAAGAATGGTAAACAAAAAAGTTATGAATTACTCGAAAAATGATACTCTTCAGTCACAATTCCAAACGCAAGATGTGTTATGGGTCCATTGAATAAATGGAAACAAACTGAGTTTGTAAATACAAAGGGCCCTCTAATTACCGATATGTACTTAAAATATACAAATCCTAGTTTATAATATAAGGCTGAGGTGGCGCCACGAACTTGCACAATTTTTAATTTAATGGAGAATAGACCACAGTAATAGAAGTAGAAACAATATAATCATTTCCTACTATATTACATTCCTACAACCATGTAGTCCATTCCTACTATACAGCATTACTACCAAGATGGAGGTTACCACTTTTCATATCAAGGATTTTAAATTGAAATCCTCGAAATTTAAGGTGCCTTATATATTGCGTTCAATATGACATTACCAATCATTTCATTTGACAGAATTTATTTATCCATTATCAGCCTATTTTCGTGAAAAATAACTTTCTTTCCTATCCTTTTCTAGGATGTTGGGCTACGTTACTTTACGTGGGGAGGGGATAGCCTTATATTTGTAGCATCTTTTATGGTCAACTCCTATGAACTAACACTAAATTGTTGAAATATACTTTTTTTATTCTCTAAAATTGTTCCCTTACTTACCCGCATTTATTGTGAGTCTGCTCTTGTTTCGCACTCTTGCACACGTTTATCAGGGGTGTAATTTAGCGTGAATTGCGAGCAGCAACGTTAAGGCGAATAGTTTCTTACTTATTACACCATTAAGCCGTTTCCCTTTCGGGGTAGGCGTGACTCACTCGGTAGGGAGGGGAGTAGTGTGAGGAAG